>JXCR01096773.1:1776-28956 GCA_002079205.1 Phalaenopsis hybrid cultivar | reverse complement strand
TAATTTAAGCATGTGTCAAATGATGTTCCAAATACAGAGAAATCATCCATAAATACTTCCAATCCATCATCAATTAACTTACTAAATATGGACATCATACATCTCTGGAATGTTGCAGGTGCATTACATAATCCGAAAGGCATTCTTATAAAAGCAAAAGTTTCAAAAGAACTAGTAAATGTTGTCTTTTCTTGATCCTCAGGAGCAATAGAAATTTGATGGTAACCGGTATATCCATCTAAAAAGAAAAAACAATTGTGCCCAGCAGGTCTATCCACTATTTGATCTAAAAAGGGTAAACGGAAGTGATCTTTCCTGGTGGCAGTGTTTAATTTCCTATAATCAATACAAATACGCCACCCAGTAACTTGTCTCATAGGTATTAATTCATTATTTTCTTTTGTTTCAACAGTCACTCCTCCTTTTTAAGGAACACAAATTGTCTGATAGGTATTAATTGATTATTTTATTTTGTTTCAACAGTCACTCCTTTCTTAGGAACACAATGAATAAACTTACTCATGCACTATCTGAAATAGGATATATAATTCCAGTGTCTAACCATTTCAAAATTTATCTTACCCACGCACTATCTGAAATATGATATATAATTCCAGTGTCTAACCATTTCAAAATTTCTTTTTTTACTACTTCTTTCATTATCGGATTCAATCTCCTTTGTGGATCAACTCTTGGTTCATTGTTCATCTAATATAATTTTGTGCATACAGATTGAAGGACTGATTCCCTTAATATCAGCTCAGGTCCAACCAAAAGCTTTCTTATATCTTTTTAATGTATCTAACAGTCTTTGCGCTTGCAGTTCATTTAATTCTGATGATATAATAAAAGGTAATGTAGATGAGTCTCCTAAAAACACATACTTTAAGTGGTTAGGTAAGGTTTTCAACTCAAGTTCAGGTGGTATTATAATTGATGGAAATAGATTCTTATCAGGATTTTCTGTAATATCCAACTTCTCAAATTNGGTCCTCCTACTTCATCATAAAAGCCATCTTTCATAACTCATGTCTAGTACTACTTCGGCATGGGTTCTACCTATTTTAAGGGGGATAATTATGATTTAGTTGTTTAATAAAAAGATTTAAAAAATAACTTGGATTTGGTGGAAAAGGTCAACAAATGTAGTTGGACTTGATCACAAAAGGGGTCGGTCAACACATGATATCACAAAATNTCTAAAACAATGAAATCCACATGAAAGATAAATTTGTCCATTTTTACTAACACATCTTCTATAACTCCCTTAAAATATGTAGTGAACGATCCACTAACTGAAGAGTTACAGAAGTAGGTGAGACTTCTCCTAATCCTAATCTTTCGGAAAGATAAATTTATCCACTTTTACTATCACATCTTCTATAACTCCCTTAGGATATGTAACTGAAAGAAAGATAAATTTGTTCACTTTTACTAACACATCTTCTATAACTCCCTTAGGATATGTAACTGAACAAGATAAATTTATCAACTTTTACTAACACATCTTTTATAACTCCCTTAGGATATGTAACTGAACGATAATTTATCCTTACTAACACATCTTCTATAACTCCCTTAGGATATGTAACTGATCGATCTGCTAATTGAAGAATCATATCTAAGACAATAAAATCCACCGGAAAGATAAATTTGTCAACTTTTACTAACACGTCTTCTAAGGATATGTAACTGATCGATCTGCTAATTGAAGAGTTACAGAAGTAGGTGAGACTTCTCCTAAGATTTGTCAACTTTTACTAACACGTCTTCTATAACTCCCTTAGGATATGTAACTGATCGATCCGATAACTGAAGAGTTACAGAAGTAGGTGAGACTTCTCCTAATCCTAATCTTTTGAAAATTGATATAGTGAAGAGTTATAGAAGTAGGTGAGACTTCTCCTAATCCTAATCTTTTGAAAATTGATAGAGGTCACTTTTACTAACACATCTTCTATAACTCCCTTAGGATATGTAACTGATCGGTCTGCTAATTAAAATTTATCAACTTTTACTAACACATCTTCTATAACTCCCTCACGATAAGTAACTGAACGATGCGCTAACTAACGAGTTATAAGTAGGTGAGACTTCTCCTAATCCTAATCTTTTGAAAATTGATAGAGGCATAAGATTAATGATGGCTCCCAAGTCACATAAAGCTATAAAATTTTTTACCAATAGCACATGGTATAGTGAAACTACTAGGATCTTTTAATTTTTCAGGAAGCTTTTTCTAAATAATTGCACCACACTCTTCGCTAAGTGCAACAGTTTCATTGTCTGTGAACTTCTTTTTCTTGTTCAGAATATCTTTCATAAATTTCACATAATTGGGCATCTGCTCTAAAGATTTTACGAAGGGAATGTTCACCTTTAACTTCTTAAGAATTTCTAAAAATTTAGAAAATTGTTTATTCTGTTTGTGTTGCTTCAACCTTTGAGGAAACAGTGATGGAGGTTTCTCCACAGTAATTTTCATTGGTGTGAATGGATACTCTAAATATGGGTACTCATGATCCTTTTCTTTTTCGATATTCACTTTCTCTTTTTCAGTTTCTATTTCTTTTTGCACTCTTGTCTCTAATTCTTTTCCACTTTGTAATTGAATCGCCTTGATTTGTTCTTTTCCTTGATCCTTAGGATTTGGTTCCACAGTACTCGGAAAAGTTCCTAATGTTCGGTTACTAAGCACAGTAGCGATATACCCTAATTGGTTTTCAATATTCTTAATAGTAGTTCATTGATGTTGCAATTGATTTCCTTGAATCTGTAATTGATTTCCTTGATTTTGTAATTGTTGATTGTTTAATATCAGCTCTTCCATAGACAACTTCTTCTCCTTAATTTGAGTATTACTGTTAAATTCTGTTTAATATCAGCTCTTCCATAGATAACTTCTTCTCCTTAATTTGAGTATTACTGTTAAATCTCGTAGGATAAGAAGGTCTATAGTTAATATTTCCCTGGTTGGATGAATTTCCTAATGGGTTCACTGCGTTGTTTTCCCATTGTTGATTTGTAGAAAAGTTGTTATTCCAATTAAAATTTGGATAATTTTTCCAACCTGAGTTATAATAGTTTGAATATGGGTTGTTGGGTATATTAATAGCATTTAAAGTCTCATATTAAGGTTGAACATCCATAAATTGTCCAGATGAATTCTCTTCCATCATAGGAGGTGTTGAAGTATAATTCATCCCATAATGATCTAATTTCTTTGATATTGCAGCAATCTGCGAAGCTAACATAGATATTGCATCAGAATCATGGATATTAGCTACTCTTTTAGGATTTACCCGCTCAGAGGGCCATTGAAATTGTTGGTAGCCATCTCTTCTATTAATGAATAAGCCTCATCAAAAGGTTTTGACATTAAAGAACCACCAACCGCAGCATCTATAATCGATCTAAGATATCCCACTAATCCATTATAAAAAGGTTTAAATTATTAACCAATTTGGTAACGAATGATGAGGACACTTCCTAAGAAGATCTTTAAATCTCTCACAAGCTTCATATATTGACTCTCTATCAATATGACAGAACGATGTTATGTCATTTCTTAGTTTAGCAGTTTTGGATGAAAGGAAATATTTGGATAGAAATTTCTGTGAAAGTTCTCCCCAATTTCTAATGAATCCAGGTGCTAACGAATTTAACCACATCTTAGCCTTATCCCTCAGTGAAAAAGGAAAAAGTCTAAGTCTAACAACATCGTTTGAGACTCTGTCATATTTAAAAGTAGCACATAGTTCTAAAAAACTAGCGGGGTGTAAATTAGGATCTTCATTTGGTGTACCTCCAACCATTTGGATAATAACAGATTTAAGCTCAAATGAATTAACAACTACATCAGGATTTTGGATAGATAAGTGAATCTCATCTATTAAGGATTTGCATAATCTCTTAGGGGTCTAGGTTGGTGTTCATTCTCTATTCCTTGATTGTTCATGTTGTTCTCCATTGTATCAGAATTTCTAAGTTCTCTTCTTAATTTTCTAATTCTTCTAACAGTGCGTTCTAATTCTGAATCGTAGGGTATAAGATTTTCAGGTCCAAATTTACGCATATAATTTGAAATCAGTACTCAGTAATAAAATTAACTTAAATATAAATATAAAAATAAGTTGCAATTTAAGTAAAAATTTTCTAATAATCTTAATTTGTCCTTTACTCTGATCGTATTTTTTTTACTCACTCAATCACTCCCCGGCAACAGCGCCAAAAACTTGACCGACTTTTTTGTAAATCGACAAATACAAGAATTTGTTGGCACTGCTAGAAGATTTAATTTCCAGCAACGGCGTTCAAAGACTTGATCATGACTTTATATATGTTTCTAATTTGATTAAGATGTATAAATATAAATTTCAATAATGTTAAAGTCGAATTTGTCAACGCAAGTATACGTATCGCTCAAGTATATAGGGCTCTAATAGAGTCCTAGATATCGATCCCACAGGGAGTGGTTTAGAATTACGGACTAAGACCTTAGAAAAGCAAGACTTTAATCACAACAACGACGTTCAATTTGTTTATCTGTCACTAATAGGTAATTTAAATAAATAGATAATTTTAATAACTAATAAATAACTAATGATATAAAGTAGGGTTTAACTGTGATATTCAATATATAAGAAAGCATTCTTCTCCTTGTCAAGAAATTATAGTGAATGGATAAAATGAATTAGTTCAATTTATGTTGTGCCAAATAGGAGCATACCTATTCTTTACCCTTTGGTCCAGGCATAAAGAAAATTGACTAATCCTATACTTGGTTACTGATTCTGCAGCTATGCTGGGAGGATACCGGCTCTCACTTCCGAGCTCCCACATTCCCCTCACCTGAGGGCTAATATCTACACATGAGCACCCAAACGATAGGACTAAATTGGCAATTTTAGTATGTCACTCTAAAATCTCCAATTCTTCGCCCGATAATAATATTTCCCTATTTATTTGCACCCAACTTCTAAGGGCTTTGACCTCCCTGAATCTTAGATATAACTTTCACTTTAGTTGTAAAACTCAACATATTTTAACAAATCAATTGGCCAGATTGAAAGTAAATCAAGATCGAAGTGAAAAGATCATCACAATTTCTTAAACATTTTCATGGCTTCACCAATTCAAATCACCATTTCACAAATTTCGAGACAAGGAGAAAGAAAGAGAAAACTACTCAAAACTTATGTAGAAAACACAACAAAACTCAGAATTCATACATAAAATTAAATTCATACAAACTACAACAAGTAAATAACTTATCTCTAATATCTCCCCAAGAACTCTCCTCGAAGTTCCTCTGAATCTCTTCCTTTCTTTACAACACATAGAATTCCTCTTCAAAGTAGCAAGGAGGAAGAAATCTCTCACTTTCCCTCTACTCTTACAATCTCTCGAAGAATTCCTCATAATTATAACACTATTAGAAATTCTATACACTAATGATAACCTCCAAGGCCTCTAGCTCTCTTCCATTTTTTGCCAAAATGTTCTTTTAAAGTTGTAGATGAGCATTCCCAAGAGTTGCCTAAGCATCCCTTCAAAATTTGGCCTTATCCAAAGCTTGAGTAGACATAACCGTCAATCTCGCTGTCGGCGGCCTCGAGGACGCCGTCGGTGGGCTTCTGGAGAATTTTGTCATGTAGTCTTGGGAAAAACTCGCAGTCGACGGAGTCGAGGGCGCAGTCGGCGGAGTCGAGGTCGCCGTCGGCGGCCTAGTCCAAATCTTCACATTTTGGTCCTTTTCGCTCCAAATTTGCTCCTTTTTGCATCTTTTTGCTCCAATAACCCTAATTTATCATTCCTACAATAAAACATCAAAAATACATTTCTTTAAAGTGAAATATCATCAAAAATAGTATAAAATAGGTATGAAAATCTCATCATATTTTCCTCTGGTCAGATAATTTCCTTTGTACATGCCAAATAATTAGAGGTAGGCCCTTTGTTATGTTGCATAACAAGGGGTAGATATGACTTCATATTAACCTTAAACTTTATGTGAGAACGGTAGGAGCATTTAGACTTGCCATTTAGATGTGATTAGGTTCATCATCATGTTTGCTTGTGGTCATTTTTCATCTCTAATCAGCATGATATATTTGAAAATATACAAAAAATGAGCTTGTTTGCATATTTCATTGTTGGATTGGCTACTATTTAGGTTTAATCACCATTATTTGGTTGGAACAGCCGCATGGTATTGCTCAGTCTGATATGTTATCCCTCGTCGGATGGCTTGACTGGTTGCCTGATGGTGGCCAGCTTAGCTGACTACCTTCAGCTGGCTTAACAGACCACCTAGTATTGCTTGATCTAATTGGTTGCCCCTCTTTGGATGGCTCAATAGGTCGCTCAATGTTAGCCACCTACCTTTGACAAGCTTGACCGGCCGCTCGGTATCGTTTGATCCTATCAGCCATCATTTGTTGGATGGTTTGATCAGTCACCTGATGTTGGTTGGCTCGTTGCCTACCTTCGGCTGCCTTGACAGGCAGCTCAGTATCATTTAGTTTGATCTAACATGCCATGTTGGCTGGTTTAATTAGTTGCCCCATGTCGGTCAACTCGGTCGCCCTCCTTTGGCTAGCTTGATCGTCTATTAGGTATCATTTGGTCTGATTGATTGTCCCTCATTAGATGGTTCGATCAATCACTTGACATTGGTCAGCTCAGACACCTACCTTTGGCCAGTTTGGCTGGCCACCCGACATTGTTTGAAATAATCATCCATCCCTTATTGGATGGCTCGATCCATCAACCGATACCGTCCTGCTCAACCGCACACCTTGGTTTGTCCAATTTAATTGCTTTTGCATTTTGCATTAACTTGTTCATGTTTCCATCATATATTTTATATGTGTGTCATATGAGCTAGATTCATTCGTTCGTTCTCCAAGTGATGTGCAATTCTCTTTTGAGTGAGTTGTACCCGACATAGCTGAATTTGAGNTTTGGCCAATTTGACTGGCCACTCGGTATTGTTTGACATAATCGTCCATCCCTTATTGGATGGCTCGATCCATCACCCGATAATGTCCTGCTCAACCACACACCTTGGTTTGTCCAATTTAATTTCTTTCGAATTTTGCATTAACGGGTTCATGTTTCCATCATATATTTTATATGTGTGTCATATGAGCTAGATTCATTCGATCGTGCTTCAAGTGATGTGCAATTCTCTTTTGGGTGAGTTGTACCCAACATAGCTGAATTTGAGTTTAGTTGAATTTGAAATATATTTTCTTGTTTGTACAACATTTGATTTTTGCATCATGCACGCTTTCATGTGCACTTTGGACCATTTCATGGCGAGCATATTTTTTCATATGCCTACAACAAAGGATCAACATATCTTGACGGTGGCTAGCCCACTTACTGATAGTTCACCTCGGGAATCATTTGGTGAGTCATCTCACTCGATGTGTTATCCCATTACTCTATCCCATCTATGTATGTACATTCACTTAGCCTTGTGCTAAAGTACATGCATAGAACCTTTTGCTTGTCTTTTGTTTACTTCACTTCGTGTGATCACAACATGCCTACAAACTATATGTTCTGATATGTGGACTTTGTATGGTTCAGCGTGTCATTTATGTTCTCTCACACTTAGCTTGAGCGACCATGATGCGTTAAACCAATTTTGACATTTAATATGAATTTTTTTAACCTTGCTGAACATTCATGTTGTGTCAATTTTTTTAGTGTTATATATGTTCACTATCATTTATCTCGAGTGCCCATAGTATGTTAATCACTTTGGGAGTTCAATATGGATATTCACACCATGTTAGAATATTCATATTACACTTAATCACTTAGTATGCCACACATGTTTGCTCATGCTCGAGTGACCGTGGCATGCAAGTTCATATTTACATCTTGCATATGCATCAATTAGTCGATTCTCATGGCAAGTTGATTTGTATAGATGAGTGACACATTCTTAGTCATAATACTTAAATGGGAGCAATACCAGTTTTTATATTATGACCAACACATTTATGACTGTGCTATGGATCTAAAATCTCTAAATTGCATCATTTTGCATGTTCCAAACTCACATTTACTGGACTTATTTTAAAATTTTAAAAAATAATATTTTATATTATGTATTATCAGTCATATATCAAAATTATGAGTTAGATTTTTTGTGAGGTAATCTTTTTAAATGGTCATTCCTAAGTGATGTTTGTTGGTCTCACTTTTGTGAGGTCTATCCTCTCAATAGAGGCCTAGGTTCTACCCTCATGAGCTTCATAGTGGCTCTCTTAGATGGCTAGTGATGGGGCAAAAATCCACATAGAACTTCAAAACAATTCTATAAACATTTAGAGTTGCATATGTTAACCTCAAATCATCAATATTTAGTTGAGATGACTATGGTTTGAATCATTGAAGCCCTAGTTGAATACCCACAGGTAAAAATTGCCTTAAGCTACACATTTAGCCTTAAGTTTTAAGGATCCTTTTGGTAACCCACTGACTATCCTAACCAAAAACTATAAAATAAAAATGAAAATCCTAAGATTTAATATAATTAAATCTACGGGATTGGGTCATCATAATAGTTCTTGGAGCTTGCCCAATTTCTTGCCTCAAAACTAAAAAACTCTAAAATCACAATGGATGTTAAAATAAACTCAAAAATTAAACTAAAATAAACTAAGGAAGAATGGATAACCACATTAGAATTGAAGGCTACTTAGTGTCCCTTCCCATCCCATACCAAAATAATCCAAAAAAAAAACAAAGGTGAACATAAAATTAACACTAACACATAAAATTAATCCTTAGACTAAAATTCTCAACCCATCAAAGAAAATTAAAATTAAATTAACCCAAGACAAAATCAAGTGGACATAAAATTCATGGTTAACTAAATATCAACAATTAAGGATTTTTAAAATCTAAAATCAACCTAAGATAACCAAAAAAAGAACACCTGAAGAATTAAAATTACCAAAATCATGTCAAATTAAAAAAACCAAAAAAATTTAATTAACTAAACTAAGTAATTCCAAAGGCCTAAAATGGCATTCCCAATAATTCAAGCCCTAAACTCAAACCCCAAGGTCTATAACCCAAGCCTTAATCATAAAAGTCTAAAAGAGAAGTGATTGAACATTTGACTTAGAAAAGAATTAATATTCAAAATCAAAAAAAGAAAAGTTGATACACCTAAAATATATAGTATTTTTAGACACATTTTTATAACTATTTTTTGAAATATTGTGCTTTAATGGAAGGTGTTTTTGTGTTTTCTTGCAGATATAGGTAAAAAGAGTGAAAAAAGCTTAAAGGAGTGAAAAAGGATCAAATTTTGAGCAAAAAAGGTGAAAAATGTGCAAAAGAGTTTTGGCGCCTAAGCACCAGATCCGACACTTAAGCGTCGGTTCAACAGAGAAGGTCGTGTCTAAGCGCTAGAGGCCCCGCGCTTAAGCGCTAGTGGTAGTTATTGGATGAGTAAATTTGGTTTCTGTGAATTTTGAAGCGGTTTTTGAGTTACCCATTGGCTTAATAGGTGGTTATAACCACCATGGAAGAAAAGTATCACCAAAGGATGTATCTCTTAGGGAAATACATCGAATTTAGACATATTTTGAAGAGAAACCAAGGTACCTTTTGGAAAATTATAAAAGAAAGAAGAGAGGACTTAGAAAAGACCCCTGAAATTATTCAAAAGTTTTGAAAATTCTCATTTGAGGAGTTAGTTCGGAGAGATTTTCATAAACCACTTTTACTTTTATTTTATCCTTTTTGTTATTTTATTTTGAGTGATTATAAAGAGAAGAGAATCAAAGGAACTTCAAGAGTTTGATGGAGTACTTGAGATAAGTTTCTATCTTTTTTTTAGACTACTTTTGGTTTTAATTGAAACTTGTTGTTGGTTTGACAAAGATTTCTTCTTTTAAACTAAAGTTTGTTTTTGTTTTCTCCATGGATTTTATGGAGTCTGATTAGTTTTCTTTATCTTTCTTCTTAAAATGATAAGTAATTAAGTTTTAGATGAGGTTGTGGAGAGTATTGATCTTCAATGATGGAAGAAGTTGTGATGATTTAAATCCATGCACTTTATTTACTTCTTGATTTGGTCAATCCATATGTTAAAATTTATTGTGAGAACACGTAAGAATCGGGCTGGTATTGTTCAGTCAACAAATGGAAAGAATCACAAGAGGTTGTATGAATGATAATGTAGTTCATATGATTGAGTGAAAATAAATAGGGAAATATTCGTTGAAGGGTGTAGAGTTAGAGGACTTTAAAGTGACAGGTTAAAGCCCCCAACATGGTTTATTTTTTTAGATTTTGATACGAGATGTTAGCCCCTAGGTGGAGGGAATCGATGGAGCTCTAGAGTGAGAGCTAGTATCTTCCCTACCTAGCCGGTCTTTAGAACTATTCAAACTTTAAATTAGCCTATGTTCCTTACAGCTTCTTTAGTAAGGGTAAAGAATATTATTGCTCCTATTTAGCACAACACAATTTGCATACTTTCACAATAGAATTCCTATACTTATTACTATTTCATAACAAGAAGAAAAATATTTTCATGTTTAGTGTTTTTCTTCTACAAAAACTCCAATTATCTTTTTAAATTGTTATTGTTCTATCAAAATATTGAAAATACCAAAAATATTTAAATTTCATTACTGCAAAAAACATCTTTAGTTTAGATAATTATTTTTTTATTAAAAATAGAAAGTTTATTGTTCAATAGTGCATATTGTGTATTCTCCCTGTTGGTTCGATATTCAGGTCTTAATAAAAAAGCCATATATTACTTTATAACGATACGTATACTTGCGTAGTATCCCAATATATATAAATTAAAAGTTAAATTATTATTTTTCTTCAGGATCAAGTTTTGGTTTTGTTGCAAAGTAAGGAAATATAAGTGAAATATAATCTAAATTATTTTTGTATTGTGCATATTAGCAGTATCAAAAGATCATTTTTTTGGCGCCATTGCCTGGGAGAAATTGATTTTAAAAGCATATTTTTGTTTTTAGAAAGTTTTATTTAAACTTTAAGTTATATTATCTTATCTTATTTTGTTTTGTTTTTTTATTATTATTATTTTATGTTAGTGTATGTGTAGTTCAGGTTCTGAAGGACTAGTGCCCTACGATTCTGAATTAGAAAGTACTATTGGAAAAATCAGAAAAACAAAAAAAATTATAAATTTTTAAAAATCCAAAAAAATTACAAAAATGGTTGACCAAAATAATCAAAATGTTGAAATTCATCAAGAGTTTAGACCTTTAAGAGATTATGTCAACCCTACTGTAGATGAACGTCATTGTAGTATTCAAAAACCTATTGTAGTGACTAATTCATTTAATCTTAAACGGGCTTTTATCCAAATTATCAAATAATCAGTTTGGGGATCACCAACTGAAGATCCAAATTTACATCTTGCCAATTTTCTAAAATTATGCGCTACATTTAAATACGATGGTGTATCAGATGATGACATAAGACTTAGGTTATTTCCTTTCTCACCTAGGGATAAAGCTAAAATGTGGTTGAATTTGTTAGCACATGGATCTATCAGAACTTGGGGTGATTTAGCACAAAAATTCCTTGCTAAATATTTTTCACCACCAAAAAAATACAAAGCTTAGAAATGATATTACATCTTTTAAGCAGTTTGAAGGGGAATTTATTTATGAAGCATGGAAAATATTTAAAAAACTCTTAAGAAAGTGTCCACACCATGTTATACCGATTGGTTAATAATTCAAACTTTTTGTAATGGATTGTCTTAAGAAAGTTTCCACACCATGCTATGCCAGATTGGTTAATAATTCAAACTTTTTATAATGGATTAGTTGGGTCTCTTATATCTATTATTGATGCCGCTGCTGGTGGTTCATTGATGTCAAAACCATTTCATGATGCTTATGCTTTAATTGAAGAAATGGTTACCAATAATTTTCAGTGGCCTTCTGAGAGGGTAAATCCTAAGAAAGTAGCCAATATTCATGAAAATGATGCATTTACCTGTTAGCAAATCAAGTTGCTGCAATTTCAAGGAAGTTGACCAATTTGGAATGAATTTTTCTCAATAGCAAATCAAGTTGCTGCAATTTCAAGGAAGTTAGACCAATTTGGAATGAATTTTTCTCAATCAATTTTCGGGTAAATCCTAAGAAAGTAGCCAATATTCATGAAACTGATGCATTTACCATGTTAGAAAATTAAGTTTTACAATTTAAGTTAGACCAATTTGGAATGAATTTTTCTCAACCAATTTCCATGATTGAAGAGAATTCATTTGGTTAAATGGAAGATTCTCAAACATCATTAGGACTTTAAATGCATAAATAATAAGCAGAATAACCCATATTCAAATTATTATAACCCAGGTTGGAAGAACCATCATAACTTTAACTGGAATAACAATTCGGGTGGTAATAATCAGTAATGGGGGAACAACCAAGGAAACCCATTAGGAAACTGGAACAATGAAGGGAATAATAATTATAGATCTACTTATCCTCAAGGTTTGAACAGTAATATACAGTTTAAGGAGAAGAAGTTTTATATAGAAGAAGTTCAAATGGGAAATCAATTACAAAGTCAATGAGCTACAATTAGAAATATTGAGAATCAACTTGGGTAAATCAGTTACAAAGTCAAGGAGCTACAATTAGAAATATTGAGAATCAACTTGGACAAATTGTAAATTCAAATCAATTACAAAGTCAAGGAGCTACAATTAGAAATATTGAGAATCAACTTGGGCAAATAGAAAATTCATTAATTAATAGATCCCAAGGAATAATACTGAATCAAATCCAAAAGACCAAAATAAAGAACAAGTAAAAGCCGTTCAACTTAGAAGCGAAAGAGAGTTGGAAGCTCGCGTTCAAAAAGAAATTGAAGTAGAGAGAGAATAATTGAAGAATCAAAAGCAGACGCTCCAAAAGATTCTAATAGACATATTTCTCCACTAAAAATTGATTTGGAAAAACCACCACCTTCATTTCCTCAGAGACTTCATCAACAGAAGCTGAATAAACAATTTTCAAAAATTCTGGAAATATTTAATAAGCTTACAATCATCCATTTGCTGAAGCCTTAGAACAAATGCCGAGCTATGTAAAGTTTATGAAGGATATTCTCAGCAGGAAAATGAAGTTTGAAGATAATGAGACTGTTGCACTTAGTGAGGAGTATGTGTTATAATTCAGAAGAACATTCCTAAAAAGCTCAAAAATCCTTAGCTTCATAATTCCATGTGCGATAGGAAACATATTTTATGGGAAAGCTTTATGTGATTTAGGTGCAAGCATTAACCTTATGTCATTATCAATCTTTAAAAGATTGGGATTAGGAGAAATAACCCCTACTACTGTAACTCTGCAGTTAGCGGATCGTTCAATAACATACCCTAAAGGTGTTATAGAAGATGTCCTAGTTAAAGTGGATCAATTTATCTTTCATGTTGATTTCATTGTGCTAGATATGAAGGAAGATAAAGAGATATATATCATTTTGGGGAAACCTTTCCTAGCCACAAGAAGAGCAATGATAGACGTACATAAAGGGGAATTAACAATGCATGTCAATCATCAAACTGTTACTTTTAACATTTCAAGACATTGAAATACCCTGCAAAAGGTAAAGATAATGAATGTTATAGGATGGATGTTATAAGATATCTAAGTGAATGCAATTTTAGAACAACTTATGAAGAAAAATCTAAGGAAAAAGATTTGGAACACGAGCAAGAAGAGGAATTAAATCAATGTGAAGATCATTTTAAGAAAAATTCAAACTATGTTTGAGAAAGTTTTGAAGTTTTGGACTCGATAGACAAAGATAAATCATTTTGTTCATCTATTGAAAAACCTCCAAAACTATAGTTTAAGTTACTTCCTGATCATTTAAATTATGCCTTTTTAGGAGATTCCTCTACTTTACCAGTTATAATTTCCTTAAAATTAACGATGGAAGATAAAGAAAGGTTGATGAAAATTCTGAAAAATTTTAAGAAAGCCTTTGGATGGATAATTGCTGATATTAAAGGAATCAATCCTTCAATTTGCATGCATAGAATTCATATGGAAGAGAACTGTAAACCCAGGGCTGATCCGCAAAGGAGATTGAATCCTGTTATGAAAGAAGTTGTAAAGAAAGAAGTTTTAAAGTGGTTGGATGCTGGAAATATCTACCCTATTTCAGATAGTGCATTGGTTAGTCCAATTCATTGCGTTCCTAAGAAAGGAGGAGTAACTATAACTGTAAATGAACATAATGATTTAATATCTACTATACAAGTTAAAGGGTGGTGAATATGCATTGATTATAGAAAATTAATTCTTGTCACTAGGAAAGATCATTTTTTTATTACCCTTTCTAGATCAAATGCTGGATAGACTAGCTGGGCATAAATACTTTTATTTTCTAGATGGATATACTGGTTATCACCAAATTCAAATATCTCCTGAGGATCAGATAAAATAACGTTTACCAGTCCTTATAGTACTTTTGCTTTTAGAAGAATGCTCTTTGGTTTATGTAATGCCCCTGCTACATTTCAAAGATGTATGATGGAAATTTTTTGTGATTTAATTGAAAAAGGGATTGAAGTATTCATGGATGAATTTTCAGTGTTTGGAACTTCATTTGACTAATGTTTAGAACATTTATCCAAAGTTCTTAAGTGCTGTGAATAAATAAATTTAGTTCTTAATTGGGAAAATTGTCAATTTATGGTAGCAGGAGGAATTATATTAANTGCCCCTGCTACATTTCAAAGATGTATGATGGAAATTTTTTATGATTTAATTGAAAAAGGGATTGAAGTATTCATAGATGACTTTTTAGTGTTTAGAACTTCATTTGACTCATGTTTATAACCTTTATCCAAAGTTCTTAAGCGTTGTGAAAAAATAAATTTAGTCCTTAACTAGGAAAATGTCAATTTATGGTAGCACGAGGAATTGTATTAGGACATCAAATATCAGAAAATGACATGAAAGTAGATCCTGCTAAAATTCAAGTGATTGCTAATTTACCTTATCCAACAAATGTAAGGGAAATTAGGAGANCTAAGCCTTTATGCCATTTACTGGAGAAAGATGCAATTTTCAATTTTGATGAGGAATGCCTAAAAGCTTTTATGTTATTAAAAGAAAAATTAATCACTGCACCAAATATAGTTTCACCAGACTGGGTAAAACNGGACATGTTGGATTCTACAGACGATATATTAAAGACTTTTCAAAGATTGCTAAGCCTTTATGCCATTTACTGAAGAAAGAAGCAACTTTTAATTTTAATGAG
Organism: Phalaenopsis hybrid cultivar; assembly: GCA_002079205.1. Classification (NCBI taxonomy): domain Eukaryota; kingdom Viridiplantae; phylum Streptophyta; class Magnoliopsida; order Asparagales; family Orchidaceae; genus Phalaenopsis; species Phalaenopsis hybrid cultivar. The sequence continues at coordinate 13,641 of JXCR01096773.1, read as the reverse complement.
AAATGTCTAAAAGCTTTTAAGTTATTAAATGAAAAACCAATCACTGCACCAATTATAGTTTCACCATACTAGGAAAAATATTTTGAATTAGTGTGTGATGCTAGCAATTATGCTATTAGAGTTTTTCTTAGGATAAAGATATGATAAAATTTTCAAAGTTATTTACTATGCTAGTAAAACTCTTAATGAAACTAAAATTAATTATACAAAAACTGANTTATTTACTATGCTAGTAAAACTCTTAATGAAACTCAAATTAATTATACAACTATTGAAAAAGAGTTATTAGTAATAGTATTTGCTTTTGATAAATTTAGATCATATTTGATTGGAACTTATTATGTAGTACATACAAATCATTCTGCTATTAAGTATTTAATGAAAAAGAAGGATGCTAAACCTATACTTGGATTCTTCTTTTGCAAAAATTTGATTTTGAAATAATAGATCGAAAGGGGATTGAAAATCAAATTGATGATCATTTGTACAGGCTTGAGTTAGAAAAATCACTCTGTTTTAAAAAAAAAAATTAATGAACATTTTCCAGATGAAAAAATTTTCACTATTAATGAGTGGCATGTTCCTGGTATACCGACATTGTAAAATTTATTGTTAGTGATGGTATACCCTATGGAATAACATACCAACAGAAGAGGAAATTTATTTCTGAAGCTAAGCCTTATTTTTTGGATGACCAATTTTGAAAATGTGTACCATTAGAAGAAACTTATGAGATTATCCAAAAATGTCATAATTCTGATTTTAGGAGACATTTTGGTGTTGATAAAATAACATACAAAACTTTACAATCTCAATTCTATTGGCCTACATTTTTTAGAGATTTTAATGCTTATATCAAAACTTATGATTGATGTCAAAGAGTAGGCAATATTTCTAGAAGAAATGAGATGTCCCTCAATTATATGCTAGAATTTGAAATATTTGATGTTTGAGGATTAGATTTCATGAGACCATTTATACTATCTTTCAGAAATTTATATATTCTGTTAGCAGTGGACTATGTATCCAAATGAATAGAAGGTGTTGCTTTACCTCGATGTGATGCTCAAAGTGTTGTAAAATTTTTGAAAACAAACATATTTTGTAGATTTGGGATGCCGAGAGTTATCATTACTGATGGGGGAAGTCATTTCAGAAATTTCATTATGGAGAAGTTATTAAAGAAATATCATATACATCAAAGGATTGCTACTACTTATCATCCTCAAACAAGTAGTTTGGCTAAATTATCTAATATAGAAATTAAAAGAATTATGGAAAATCTGTGAATCCAACAAAAATGGATTGGTCAGTCAAACTTGACTATGCTTGGTAGGCTTATAGGACTGCATACAGAACTCCTATAGGAATGTCCCCATATAGGCTAATATTTGGGAAATCTTGTCACTTACCAGTTGAACTTGAGCATAAAACATATTGGGCGATTAAAGAGTTCAATTATAATTTGAAAGATTCTAGTAAGAAAAGATTATTACAATTAAATGAGATTGAATAGATAAGAAATGAATCTTATAAGAGTGTTAAGATTTACAAAGAAAAGATGAAGATGTGACATGATCGAAGATTCTTACTTTTCAGCCAGGGCAACAAGTTTTGCTATATAATGCAAGGTTAAGATTATTTCCAGGCAAACCTAAGTCCAGGTGGATGGGCCCATTTATTGTGATAAAATTTTATCCTTATGGAGCTATGGATAATAAAGATCTTAAGTCTGCAAAAATATTTAAAGTTAATGGACATAGACTGAAACCTTATTTTATAGGAGATCAACATAAGTTTAATAATTGAATGATGTTGGGTCAACCAGAATAAGCACTGGTTACATCGGGCTGACAATGTAAAACCAAGCGCTTTGTGGGAGGCAACCCATAATTATCAGAGTGTTTTTGTTTTGATTGCGGTTTTATGTGTGGTTAAGAAAATTGGGGTAATATTTTTGAGACTATTATCTGTTAGTACTGATTTTAAGATTTTATTTAGTGACTTAGACATGTTAGAATAAGAATTTGGACGTTAAGTTAACTATTGCAAAAATGTGCACTGGCGCTTAAGCGCGACAGTTTTAACACATGTGAAAAATTTGGATTCTAGAAGGGAAAACCACCAATTAGTTTGCAAAAATGTGCCTAGGAGTTATTAGAAGGATTTATGCCTATAAATAGAAGGGTTTTGTGAAGGAATTTCACCCCAGAATATTTTTAGCCCAAAAGTCTAAGAGAGAGAGAGATTTTGAGATGATGTCTTCATGGGAGATGGATTTGAAGAAGAAGGAAGTGACCATGAGGAAGAAATTCATTAGTCAAAGTGCACCAGAGATGTACAATGGTTTCTTAGCCATTAGTATTGAAGGGATATCAGAGAAGATCAACAAAACTGAAAATACCATGTTTTTTACTGGAAAATAAGGTATTGGAGATTCATGCACATCTGGAGCATATTGGATGGCAATTGAAAATGCAATTTAGCCACACTAGTTATATAGAGGAAGTGGATAAGGAGATGTTTCTTAGGCAAAAGTGGATTGAAGAAGATTGTATCAGAGCATGTCACCACTGTACGTTTTATCAACTTTATATTCCAATTGCCCCAGGAGAGACTAATGAAAGACCTGAGTTTGTCTCATCAAATGAAGAGTGGAATTAAGTTCTATGTTTGAGTTTATTTTTTTAGAGTCATTGTGTTTACATGTCAGTATTTATTTTTAGTGTTTATGACTTTTTATGAGTTTAATTGTAATATGAGTGTTAAGTGTTTGAATTTAGGAAATTTTCTCATCCGAGACTATTTAAAGTGAGAATTAAGTGTTAATTGTATTTGTACTCGTTTGTGATTTAATATAAGTTTGTTTGTGTGAAAATTTGTGTTATTTTTAGCCTCAAATTGAAATAGTTATTATGGAGAATTTTGAGAGAGAGGGAAAGTGCTATGAGACTATTTAGGGGTGGTATACTTAGGCAAATACTGCATTATACTTTAATTTGAAAATTTTGAAAATCGTGCACTAGTGCCTAAGCGCCACATCTCGTGCTTAAGCGCGAGCTAACCCGAGAGGCAGGCGCCTAAGCGCCACTTATCCGCGCTTAAGCGTCGGTTCACGAAACCGGTTCGCAAATGGTTAAAAGTGAAATTTCAGTCCAAAAATCACCATTTTTAACACCACCGTCACCTTCAACCTCTCGAGTTCGCTATTTTTAAGGGCTAGGGCACATCTAAAGTGAAGATTTCTTGGTGGAATCAAGTGAAATTTACTATATCCAAGTTCCTTGAGGTAAGAGTTTTACTTCTATGCAAAAATTTTGGATTTTCACCATGTATTTTGAGCACATTTAGAGAAATTCGAAAATCCACTATTCATGATGAAAAATGAGAAAAAATCTATGAAAATTGCATGGGAAGTTTAGTTTACTAGTTTAGATTTGATTTTTGAAGATATTTTTGGAATTTATAAAATTTGTAGAATGACACCAAGAATAAAGAGGAGCAAAGGAAAGAGCCCTTTCAATTTGAGTAAATTTGTTAGTTCTAAGGCTCAAGATCGGTACAGTTAAGCGTTTCAATCATGAAAACTGATTCAGGAGCATTGTTTTAAGAATCCTGGTGGAGAAGTGGAAGATCTGATTGTTCGCCGATAGTGGGAACAATTCTGTTGTCTTTCTGTTGTTGTCGTTATTTCTATTGTTAGGGAGTTCTATGCTAACCTCCCTGAGGCTGAAGACGATAAAGTTATGGTTCAAGGAAAGCTAGTACCTGATCCTTCTTGATACTGCTAATATGCAAAGTACAACAATAATTCAGATTATATTTTACTTATATTTCCTTACTTTACAACAAAATCAAAAACTTGATCCTAAAGAAAAATAAGAATTTAACTTTTAATTTATGTATATTGAGATACTACGTAAGTATACGTATAGTTATCAAGTAATATAGGACTTTTGATTAAGACCTGAATATCGAACCCACAAGAAATTTATACAATATGCACTTTTAGAAAACTTTCTATTTTTAAAAAGACAATTACTTAAACTGAATATATTTTGCAATAATAAAAATTCAAATATTTTTTTGTATTTTTGATATTTTGACAAAATAATAACAACTTAAAAAGATAACTAGAGTTTTGTAGATCAAAAGCACTTAATAAGAAAAATATCTTTCTTTTTATCATGAATCAGTAATAAGTATAGGAAACTTGTTGTGGAAGTATGCAAATTGTGTTGTGCCAAATAAAAGTAATAATATTCTTTACCATTACTAGAGTTTCTATAAAGAACATTGGCTAATTTAAAGTTTGAGTAGTTCTGAAGACCGGCTAGGCAGAGAAGATACTAGCTCTCACTCTTAAGTTCCCTCGATTCCCTTCACCTGGGGGCTAACATCTAGTATCAGAACCTAAAATAATAAACCAAGTTGGGAGCTTTAACCTAACACTTTAAAGTCCTCTAACTCTACACCCTTCAATGAACAATTACCTATTTATTTGCACTCAATCATATGAACTACATTCTCATTCATACAACCTCATGTGATTCTTTCCAATTGTTGACTGAGACAATACCAGTCTGATTCTTACATGTTCTCATAACAGATTTTAACATCTGGATTGGCCAAATCAAGAAGTAAATGAAGTGCATGGTTTAAATCACCACAACTTCTTCCAACATTAAAGATCAATACTCTCCACAATTTCCATTCAAAACTTAATGACTTATCATTTTAAGAAGAAATATAAGGAAAAATACTCAGAATCCATAGAGAAAATAAAACCACACTTTAGTTTAAAAGTAGAAATTGTTGTCAAACCACAACAAGTCTTAATTAAAACCAAAAGTAGTCTCAAAACAAAAAGATAAAAACTTTTCTCAAGTTCTCCACCAAACTCATTAAGTTCCTTTCAATCTCTTCTCTTTACAATCACTCAAAATAAACTAACAAAAAGGATAAAATAAAAGTTAAAGTGGTGCATGAAAATCTCTCTGAATTAACTCCCTAAATGAGAACTTTTAAAACTTTACAATACGTTCAGGACTCATTTCAAAGTCCTCTCTTCTTTCTTTTATAGTTTTCTAAGAGGTGCCTTGGGAACTCTTCAAAATATGTCTAGATTCCATGTATTTCCCCTAGAGATGCATCCTTTCATGATAATTTTCGTCCATGGTGGTTATAACCACCTATTAAGCCAATGGGTGCCTCAAAAACCTCTTCAAAATTTGCAAAAACCAACTTTACTCATCTAGTAACTGCCACTAGCACTTAAGCGAGGGACATCTAGTGCTTAGGCGCGACCTTCTTTGTTTAACTAGCACTTAAGCGCTAGATCTGACGCTTAGGCGCCAAAACTCATTTGCACATTTTTCACCTTTTTACTCCAAATTTGATCCTTTTTCACTCCTTTAAGCATTTTTCACCTTTTTATTTATATATGCAAGAAAAACACAAAAATACCTTCTATTAAAGCACAATATCTCAAAAATAGGTATAAAAATGTGTCTAAAAACACTATATATTTTAGGTGTATCAAAATCCCCCAAACTTAAAATGTTACTTGTCCTCAAGTGACACTTCAATCTTTAAAAACTATACATGTATGATACGTATATGAGTTTCTTTAGGAGTTACTAAATTTAGATTTAGAAATATAACATTCTCATTTAGAAAAAAATATTCAGTAAATGAGACCAACTTAAAATTTAGAAATTCTTAAAGTTAAGAAATATGAAAATATGAGTTTCTATCTAATTCAGAAATGTATTGTAGACATTTCAAATTTAGAATTTAGTTCTTTTATTATCTCTATTTAAAAATTTTCATTAAAAATAATTTTACTTACTATATTATATCTATAAGCTTAAGAGTTTCTCAAGTCTTATACTTCAAAAATATCAAATGTAGAACCAGTTTTTGATTAGGCACTAATCCTCAAGTTTCTCCTTCCTAATTTTTTTTCCTCTTTTTCTTTTTCTTTTCTTTCTTTTTTTTTCTTTTCTTTCTTTTTTTTTTCTTTTCTTTCTCTTTTTCAGTCAAGAATTACTATATCTAGATAGGCCTTTAATGATTTTGAATTCTACTTCTTCTTTCTTAAAGCAAAGTCTTAATATAAGTTTTTTACTTATAAATATAATAATAGTTTTTGAAAATTATTTTAATAAAAAAAATTTAAGTATTAAAAATAAAAGTCTAAATTATCTAAATCTTTCAAAAATAGAATTTTTCTTACTAAAGATAGTTACTTTTATTAATCATTTTCTCATCTAAAAAATCTTCATTACTAAAAATTTTAAAAATTTTCTTACTCATTTCTAAAATCAAATTTTACTTCCCTAATATAACTTCATATACATAATAAATTTTTTTCTTTTCAAATTAAATTCACTTGTAGCACATTTGAGAATAAATAAAATTCCAATTTTTAAAATATTTTTCATCCCTCCAAACTTAATTTTTTAATAGATTAAAAAGTTTAGCATCAGATATATATAAACAGGAATGAAAATTTAAAAATAACATGCTAACAGGAATTTTAAAACCTAATGATATAAGTATAAAACTAAATACATGAGTAAAATTAATTTTTGATCAAATTTTTTATATTTTCATTTTACTTTAACATGAAGATATTCAATAGACTTCTAAACATTGGGTATAAACTTAAAAAAAAACATACACACTACTGACATCACAATCTTAACATAAAGACAAACTTGCAAACATGATAAAAGAAAAATAAAGGGTAGCAATTTATGAATTTCAAGTTTAAGATCTAAGCTAGCATGATTTTCTACTTTATAACAGATATGAAAATTAAGTTAAGTTCCTAAACTAAACTAAATCACAGTACTAAACACAAAACAACAGTTACTACCCTAAAATTTAAAAATAAAATACTAACAACCACAAACGTTATAATAATAATAAAACATAAAATTCCAAAATACAACATAGTCCAAAACAACACACAGATGCAAATGTAGCCAGCCCATACCACATAGTTCATATAATATTACAATCATAAAATAAATCACTCAGCTCTACTCTTCATCTTCAGACGCACCGCTGTACCATTTTTCTGTAGGCTCATAATCAAAATATCGAGGATATTGAGGAAATTGCACTCCTAGCTCACCTCTAATCAGGCTCTCCAAAGATGAGAGGAATTTCTCTTCATAATCACTCTTCCTTCTATTATAACTATTAGTATGGTCTGCAAAACACTCCAAATTTTGTGCCTTATCAATGGTAAAATTGATATTATCCATCATCTTCTGCAATAACTCATCTCAAATATGAATAAACTCACCTCGAGATGTAAAAGCACGTGAAGTAATGGTCTAGATGAAGAAGCAACAGAGGTAGATGCAGCAGACATTTCCATTCCATAGCTCCTGGAAAATCCTCCTCTCCAGCCAAAAATCAAATGCTCAGAATAAGTCTTCACATTCACCTTCGTGGTGGGCTTTAGAGGTAACAGAACTTCCTCCCAACTATCATATTTAACCCCAGCCTGCTCGCACAAAGAAAAGATCAAGGAAGCAAATCCCAGACCTACAGTAGTAACAGCTGTAGCAGAACTGATGATAGTCTGACATATCAAAGCTCCAATGTTGATGTGCTTTCCCTCTTGAATACAATAATTCAACGTCACTCTTTCTCTGGTCACTTCATTGAGATGATTGGTCGGAAGCAGACAAGTAGAAATGAAATAGTGTCAGGCTTTTGAAGGTGCACATAACTTTGAAGTTGGGAAATTTACTCTCCTCTCATTGGTAATTGATACACCTAAAATATATAGTATGTTTAGACTCATTTTTATACCTATTTTTGAGATATTGTGCTTTAATGGAAGGTATTTTTGTATTTTTCTTGCAGATACAGTTAAAAATGGACAAAATGCTTAAAGGAGTGAAAAATGATTAAATTTGGAGCAAAAAGGTGAAAGATTGCGCAAAAGAGTTTTGGCGCCTAAGCGTAAGATCCGGCGCTTAAGCACCGGTTAAACAGAGAAGGTCGCGCCTAAGCCTGAGACCCCTCGCTTAAGCGCCAGTGGTAGTTACTAGACGAGTAAAATCGATTTTTCACGAATTTTGAAGAGCTTTTTGAGGCACCCATGGACTTAATATGTGGTTTTAACCACCATGGACAAAAATTATCATGAAAGGATGCGTCTCTTAGGCAAATACATCGAATCAAGACACATTTTGTAGAGATCCCATGACACCACTTGGAAAACTTAAAAGAAAGAAGAGAGGACTTAGGAAAGAGTCCTCAAAAGGTCCGAAAAAGTGCGAGTCCTAAAAATATTAGCAAGTTTTAAAAGTTCTTCTCAGGGGAGTTAGTTCGGTGAGATTTTCAGGAACCACTTTTTATTTACTTTATCCTTTTTGTTATTTTGTTTTGAGTGATTATAGAAGAGAAGAGATTCAAAGGAACTTCAAGAGTTTAGTGGGGGACTTGAGATAAGTTTTTATCTTTTTGTTTTAGACTACTTTTGGTTTTAATCGAGACTTGTTTTTGGTTTGACAATAATTTCTTCTTTTAAACTAAATTGTGGTTTTATTTTCTGCATGGATTCTGAGTAGTTTTCTTTATCATTTTTCTTAAAATGATATGTAATTAAGGTTTGGAAGGAAGTTGTGGAGAGTATTAATCTTTAATATTGGAAGAAGTTGTGGTGATTTAAATCCATGCACTTCATTTACTTCTTGATTTGGCCAATTTAGATGTTAAAATTTGTTCTGAGAACATGTAAGAACCGGGCTGGTATTGTCTCAATCAATTGGAAAGAATCACATGAGGTTGTATGAATAAGAATGTAGTTCATATGATTGAGTGCATTTGGAAAGAATCACATGAGGTTGTATGAATGAGAATGTAGTTCATATGATTGAGTGCAAATAGGTAGAAAGAATCACATGAGGTTGTATGAATGAGAATGTAATTCATATGATTTAGTGCAAATAAATTTGGAAATAATGTTAAAATTTGTTGTGAGAACATGTAAGAACCGGGCTGGTATTGTCTAAGTCAACAATTGGTTAAAATTTATTGTGAGAACATGTAAGAACCGGACTGGTATTGTCTCAGTCAACAATTAGAAAGAATCGAATGAGTTGGATGAATTGCGTATTGTCTCAGTCAATAATTGGAAAGAATCACATGAGGTTGTATGAATGAAAATGTAATTCTTATGTCAGTCAACAATTGGAAAGAATCCCATGAGGTTGTATGAATGAGAATGTAGTTCATATAATTTAGTGCAAATAAATAGGAAAATATTCATTGAAGGGTGTAGAGTTAGAGGACTTTAAAGTGACAAGTTAAAGCCCCCAACTTAGTTTATTGCTCAATTAAAAATTGGAAAGAATCACATGAGGTTGTATGAATGAGAATGTAGTTCATATGATTGACAGTAAACAATTAGAAAGAATCACATGAGGTTGTATGAATGAGAATGTAATTCATATGATTTAGTGGCTGGTATTGTCTCAGTCAACAATTGGAAAGAATCACACGAGATTGTATGAATGAGAATGTAGTTCATATGATTGAGTGCATTTGGAAAGAATCACATGAGGTTGTATGAATGAGAATGTAGTTCATATGATTGAGTGCAAATAGGTAGAAAGAATCACATGAGGTTGTATGAATGAGAATGTAATTCATATGATTTAGTGCAAATAAATTTGGAAATAATGTTAAAATTTGTTGTGAGAACATGTAAGAACCGGGCTGGTATTGTCTAAGTCAACAATTGGTAAGTAAAATTTATTGTGAGAACATGTAAGAACCGGACTGGTATTGTCTCAGTCAACAATTAGAAAGAATCGAATGAGTTGGTATGAATGAGAATGTAGTTCATATGTCAGTCAACAATTGGAAAGAATCCCATGAGGTTGTATGAATGAGAATGTAGTTCATATAATTTAGTGCAAATAAATAGGAAAGAATCACATGAGGTTGTATGAGTAAGAATGTAGTTCATATGATTGAGTGCAAATAAATAGGGAAATAGAAGAATCACATGAGGTTGTATAAATGAGAATGTAATTCATATGATTAAGTGAAAATAAATAGAGAAATAATTTTTGATGGGTTAGAGTTAGAGGACTTTAAAGTGACAGGTTAAAGCCCCCAACTTGGTTTATTTTTTTAGGTTCTTATACGCGAATGTTAGTCCCCAGGTGGAGAGAATCGAGGAAACTCTAAATTGAGAGCTAATATCTTCCCTGCCTAACCGATCTTTAGAACTATTCAAACTTTAAGTTAGCCAATATTTTTTATAGCATCTCTAGGAAGGGTAAAGAATATTATTGCTCCTATTTGACACAACACAATTTGCATACTTCCAGAACAGAATTCTTATACTTATTACTGATTCTAGATAAGAAGAAAGATATTTTCATATTAAGTACTTTTCTTCTACAAAAACTTTTGTTGTTATTTCGTTAAAATATCAAAAATACCAAAAATATTTAAATTTTAAATTCCTACAAAAATCATTTTAGTCGTTAAAATATCAAAAATACCAAAAATATTTAAATTTTAAATTCTTGCGTTACTGTTTCGTTAAAATATCAAAAATATCAAAAATATTTAAATTTTAAATTCCTGTAAAACTCATTTTTAGTTTAACTAATTATCTTTTTAAAAATAGAAAAACTTTCTAAAAAGTGCATATTGCATAATCTTTCTTGTGGGTTCGATATTCAGGTTTTAATCAAAAAGTCCTATATTATTTGATAATGATACGTATACTTGCATAATATCCCAATATAAATATATATAAATTAAAAAGTTAAATTCTTATTTTTCTTCAGGATCAAGTTTTTGGTTTTGTTGCAAAATAAGGAAATATAAGTGAAAAATACCACCAGAATTATTCTTATACTGTGCATAAGTATTAAGACCGGGATCAAGTTTTTGGTGTCGTTGCTGGGGAAGAAAACTAAGTAAATTTTTTAAAACTTTAAATATTATATCTCATTTTATGTGTTTTATTTTACTTTATTTTATTTTATGTTAGTGTATGCGTAGTTCAGGTTCTGAAGGAATAGTGCCCTACGATTATGAATTATAAAGAACTATTAGAAAAATCAGAAAAACCAAAAAAATTAAAAATCTTGGAAAATCTAAAAAAAATTACAGAAATGGCAAACCAAAATAATCAAAATGTTAAAATTCATCAAGAGTTTAGACCTTTAAGAGATTATGTCAACCGTACTGTAGATGAACTTCATTGTAGTATTCAAAAACCTAATGTAGTGGCTAATTCATTTGAGCTTAAACCTGCTACTATCCAAATGGTATCAAATAACTAGTTTGGGAGATGACCAATTGAAGATCCAAATTTACATCTTACTAATTTTTAGAATTGTGTACTACATTTAAATACGATGGTGTTTCAGATGATGCCATAAAACTTAGGTTATTTCCTTTCTCACTGAGGGATAAAACTAAGATGTGGTTGAATTTATTAGAACACGGATCTATCAGAATAGGGTGATTTAGCACAAAAATTCTTTGGTAAATATTTTCCACCATAAAAAATTGCGAAGCTTAGAAATGTGTCGGCACTATTTTTGGTGTGGGGTTTGCCTGTAAGAAGCTATCGGCACTATTTTTGGTGTGGGGTTTGCCCGTAAGAAGCTGTCGGTCATCGGAATAGAAATCCCGTTGCCCGCTTCGGAAGGACGTTTAAAAAAGTTGTGTTTTGAAAAAGATGAAGTCAAACTGACTTCATAATTTTCATAGTTTAGATGAAAGAGCGGTTTACCTCAAATCCTGTATCTATCTCGAAGGATAAACACAAGAATTGAGGGTGAGGCTCGATCAAATAAACTAAAGAAA
>JXCR01096771.1:57145-118827 GCA_002079205.1 Phalaenopsis hybrid cultivar | reverse complement strand
TATATATATATATATATATATATATATATATATATATATATATATATAAATTCTTATTTTCGACGATATGTATGTATGAAAATAAAATGCTAATTTTTTAAACAAATTTATTTAAAAAATTATATATGACTATAAAATTTGATTTTTTTTTTAAAAAATTGTCATCAATTTTATAATACATTTTTACTAGGGAATCTTAGATAAGATGAATTCTTTATTGATTATTTTTAAGAAAAAAATTGGAGCTCTAGATTTTAAGATATAAAAGAACTTATAAAAAATATATAATTAAAACTAAACAATTTTGATAAATATAAATAGACCCATATTTTACTTTTTCATATAAGTATTTATTAACAAGTTCCTTTATATGCAAGTAATATTTTTATTTTAGACCCATATTTTACTTTTTCGTATAAGTATTTATTAACAAGTTCATTTATATGCAAGTAATATTTTTATTTTTCCAAACCATAGGTGTTATAAGGAAAAAGATGAGAAGAGTAAGTGAGAAAAGAAAGTAAAGCTAGGGTTAATAGATCTTTGTTTTGATTACATCTACTTAGGATCGGCTATGACATAGGAGTGTGGAAGATAATGAATGTACCTATTTAAGAGCCTACAATACTGAGATTTTCCCTTCATTTTTGATATTTTTGCTTGGAAATTAAAAGTCTATTTTTTGTTATTCAAACATAAACTAAATCTCTATTTTGATGATTTAATGTAAGCATTTTGAGTAAAATTGAGTTATTTTTAAGGAAAAATGTTTCTTCTTTTTTTTATACATGGCTTTCAATAAATTCTTCTCTAATTGTATAAGTAGTTTCCAATTAAAAGCTTAGGGGATATACCCAAAATTGAGTGATGGATAATAAATTTGACTTGATTTAAGTATCACAACAAATCATGAGATAAATACATCTAGATGATCTTGGGTGATCAATAGGATTCATTAAGTGAGTTCACAAAAACTAATTTATATTAAATCTATATTGGAGACAAGGTTACATTATATTAACTTAGTAGGATTTTAGGTTTTTGAGAGAAATATGAGGTACACTTTAGAATATGATTATTCTAAAGTATTTGTATGTAAGTGATTTAGTTTACATAGTAAATTAAATATTAATATCAAATTCAGTGAACACTAATCCCTAGATGCCCATTTTTTTTATCAATAACCCTAGATCAACTTTTTTTCAATAGATAATTATGTTTAAATTTTGCTAATCAACATCCTAGTATGATCGCTTAAATAAAAAGAAGATCAGTGAAACTTCAATACTTTATGAGATTAAAATTTAAATTAATAATTCTCTTCTCTATTTATTATTTGCTCAACAGTGTATTCTTACACATGCACCTAATTTATATCACTTGTAACCAAGCTTCAAGCTGTGAAACAAAAAAAAACATAAAGTGAGCCAATATAGCTGCTTTGGGTTGTATAAAATAAATAGAAACAAATTATTTCTCTCAACATCCTACCCATTTTTATGAATGACCAAGTACTATAGTATTAACTTGATGTCAAGGATTATGTATTGATTCGATGTTACAAAAAAGAGGCCTTAACTTTAATTATACCTTATAAAGTTTATAATATATACTTTGGCAAGTCACGACTAATCTATCTAGCTCAACATGAGTATTATTGGTTCATTTTCACAAACACATGTTATTAGGGCTAATGGTTCAACTATGATTGAGGACCCATGTGATTTGCGGCTCCCACGAGTTCTAGTCAGTTTCTTCAATGATGGAGCACTATTCAAAAGTGATGGACTCGTAGAATGTTAATTAAGTGAACAATTAGTGTGTGATAGTTAATGCTATCAAACTTCCACTTCAAATGAATCAATGGTCATATGCTAGATATCAAATGGTGTTAAAATGAATTTAGCTCAAAATAAATAAATTTCATGCTAATTGTATTTTGATAAGGTTAAATCAACTCATAATTACTTTTGAGATCAAATGGGACTTCAAATTTATCAATCAAATTTAAGTGAGTTCTAAGCTTTCATTTTGGCATTATTTCCAACAAATGTGTTAAAAATTTAAAACTAATTTAAATATTTAAAATATCTTCAAATTTTACTTAGCATTAATTAGTGAAGGCTACTTATATGCCATAAGAAAGCTTTGTTTATTTGAAAAAGCTTTTATTGTTAGTGAAATTAATTTTTTTTCATTTTAATGTCCTTTTAACTGTAATTATTTCTTAAAATTATTTCTTTTAAAAATATTTTGTAGTTATTTTAGATGTAATTTTTTCTACTTAATTTTTATAAAAAAAAAAAAAATTGTACCGAAGATAACCACATGCCGGAGGAACTGATTGATGGGTCGTGGGGTCCACCTATAGTCCGGCTGGCTGTCATTTTATGCAGTCGCTATCCACGTGTTAACCGATGAGTGGTCCCCACCTGCTGCATTTTCCGCTAACTAAAACAGTTGCCGATCGCCGGACCAATATAACCAAAAGACTAATCTTATTCGACCTTCTCGCGGGCCCCACAGAATGTCGACCCAATGGGGAGGCTTAGTCCTGATGATGTGTCATGTTTTTCTCGTGCTGCTAAGATAATATATTATATCGTATGCCCAACTATTAACTGTTAATTAATATTTAAATTATTTTCAAAATGGTAGCTTTCGGATAATCCTGATTTCCCATTTTAATTAATAAAAAAATTATTATATCTGGTGAACCGTACGTCAAAACAATAGCAATAATATGATAACATCATCGTATAGTTTGCATGCACGACCGTGCAGCCATCAGTCGTAATAATTTCTTCATTAATACAGAATTAATACGATGACAACGAGTTTATAGTAAAAATTTTGAAGCTAATTTCAAAAAATGATATTTTTTTACATCCAAGTTTTATTTAATGTTCTAATTAAGAGAACTATTCAAACCAAGTGTTTGTTATACAAATTCTAATTTGAGGTGCTTTTTGAATAAATCGGATTCATCTTCTAAATTTTAATTTGATTTTGCAATATATTATGATCAAGCGATTATAAATTATTATATATAGAGATATATAGACAAATACGAGTACACAAAAAATTTTCACCAAAATTTTCTTATCAAATCGAATCCACCAGTCGAAATGGTTAAATCAATCTCACCATCTGATAAATCGAATCCTCATGTCGATCTTATCATTGTAATTTTCTTTGAAAGGATAGCCTAGCACACCTATGCAATGACAGCTATCAGAGGTAGTTATCTTGAGTAGTAAGAAGCTATCACGTCCAATAATGACATTCATTAATCCCTTATTAAAGATGTTGCCCGATATTTTAGACTTGATTTTAGTCAAAGAAAATTTTCGTAAAGATAATACTTAAAATTTTCTTCAGAGTGCAATATGTAATACTTCAAATATTTTATTGATTTCTTTATTTATGTATAAAAGGGGAAGAAAAATGATAGGGGAGGGACTTATGTTCTCCCTCTCTGGAGATCGCTTTCTATCTCCATTTCCCTCTTTTTTTTATTTCCTTATGAAAACTTGTAACTTAGGGAACTTTCAAAAAGTCGCTTCCCTCTAGCTCACTAGATAATATAATTTGATACATTTTTCAAGGTTCCCTCAAAAGACACTCATTCGTTTGTTTCTCTATCACTCTCTCTTCGCGATACAAGATCTTTTACCGAATTTTATACACTCACAAAAGATACAAGACCCTACGCCTCAACGGGATTCAATATCCTGAAAGGTACAGTGAGCGTGAAATAAGAGTTCTTGAAGAACATCACCAGAGAATGATGGATTGTACCAAAGAGTTTGTGACTCAATAAATTAATGAGCTAAGAGAATTAATGAGGAAGGAAATATGTGACATGAGGGAAGCTTCCCAACTCCATTCTCAATTCAGAACATATACCAGATCATCAAGATCAGTGACATGCTAGTCAGAATCTGTTTTGGATAAGTTATGCAACGCGACAAGAATTAACAGCACAAGAGGTGCCAAGGCAAGAATAGTTGAAGTAAGAGTCTCATTCCCAGGACTTGCCATGAGCTGAAACTTTCTATGAGCTGGAGTAAGAAGACCTCTTGACCCAATATTAAAATGAGAAAGTTTATGCATGAACAACTTCAATCGTTTATAAGAAAGATGTGTACAGACTTGATTGAAAAGAAATTAAAAGAAGACGAAGGTTTTCTCTTAATTACTATGAAGAAGAGGTAATGAGACAAAGGCAGAGACAAATATTGGCGAAAAACCCCTTCTTAAGAGAGATTTCAGAAGCTGAGGAGCCAAGCAAGTTTAAGGTTTCATCTTTGAAATTTATAAAGGAAAATCTGATCCCACTGGCCAACTGGCTTCCTTCAAGTCATCTGTTTGTTTACACAAGATAAACGTTGCATTGAAATATTGTTTATTTTTTCATGATATTGAAAGAATCAGCTTTGCTCTGGTTCAACAACCTACCAAAAAAAGTTATTATCCCCTTCTGCATATTCAAAAAAATATTTATTGCTTAATTTGACGGCAGACAGAAGCCTCAAAAAGGCTCACAAACACTCCTGAAAAATACATCAAGTGCCCACTCAGAGATTGAGGGGCTTCATCACACATTTTCAAAGATATATGATGGTCATCTATGTCTTAGAGACCAGTGCCAACCACATAGCTATGTCTCAAGCTTTTTGTGAACGACCATTTTGATACGTGCTTGGCTTGCAGAATTCGAAGACAAAGGTGGAGCTCCTGGAGATTGCAAATAGCCATATCTCTGCATAAGAGTATAATTTTTGCCCTAGATCATAATCTCATGGGGATCATTGAGAATAGAAGGACCATTTTAATAAGGGGAAACCCTGGAACGACCATGACAAGCACACTAGTCAAGATCAAAGAAGTACATAGGAGAGACTGATTGGAAGAAAATCAAAAAAGGCTCGGGAGTTGCTCCAACTCTGCCATACTTCTGCCTAAATCACTTCATTAAGGGTTTTTGGACGAAGTTGTGGAGATCATTCAGAATAATGACTATCTCAAGAAGTCATTTCCTATGAAAGTAGACACACAAACCTGTGATGCTAATTGTTACTGCACATATCATCAAGATCGTAGTCATGACACAGAAGAGTGTCATCATCTTTGCAACCTGATCAAAAAATGATCAAAGGAAGAATATTGAAGATATTTGTGGCCTCTGAAGCGCACACTCAACAACAGGGACCTATCGAGGGTGGTAGTGATGAGCTGCTCTAGCGAGGTTGGTCCAAAACACTAAAATCTTAACAACCATCTTCAAAGAAGATAGGCCTGAATGTACCAGACTAAACAGGTTGAGATTAGAGAAATTTGTTCAACTTTCATTACCATATGTACTACATTAATTCAACCACCAATCACTTTTTTTGGAAGTTGATTTTTTTATCAAGAGAAACCCCTTTAATGACGATATCGAAGTCACTATAGTCATAAAAAAATATTATAACTAAAACATTTTGATAGACACTGGTAGATTTTTAAATATAATGTTCAAAAGAGTTTTTGAGAAAATGGAAGTCAATGTCAATCGATTGGCATCCACATTTGGGTTGATATATAAATTGTTCAGAGAGTGGAAAGAAATGTTCGAAGTCATTTCCTTCCTAGTCAGTTAGAGAGAAGGAGAACATTAGTCTCATTGATATCTGATTTCATCATAGTATAATATCCAAATGTGAATAATGTCATCTTTGGAAAATCAATGTTGTACATTCTTAAGTGACATCCATCTATTATATCGTCGTTGAGTTTCTTACAGACAGACAAGTTATCACTGTTTGATGGGACCTAATTCAGTCTCAAACAAACTATTTATGAGCCATCAATGCATATAGAAAGATCTCCTCCTACCCAAATTTAACAAAGACACCGATCTTGAAGTAATAGAGTCCTCCAAAGTCATGCATCCATCCACAGATGAAGCATATATGACATTCTTAGTAAGTACAGACTTTAGTGGGAACATCAGGATCATCTCATCGACCTCCTCAGGAATCATACGCAGTTCTTTGTGTATATCCTGTCGAGAATCTTAGTGTCCACTTTGACATTATCTGTCATCATATAAAATATATCGAGCCAAGATTCTAGCCGCTTAAATAAAGAAAAAAGTGAGCCACAAAAAATAATTTAGATGAACCTATTCGACAAGAAGTTTCAAAGTTGATGAATGACAAATTCATATGACAGGTATAATATCAGGCATAGCTAGCCAATCTTGTGTGGTGAAAAAAGTAAATGATGAGTGAAAAATGTGTATAGATTTTACTAATTTGAACGCAACTTACCCTAAGGATTTTTATTTGTCCCCTTGAATCGATGTGTTGGTCGATTCAACAGTAGGTTACCCATGCACGAGCTTTCTGGATGCTTTTGATGGCTACCATCACATTATGATGCATTCAAACAACGTCAAAATAAATATAAAGATCATTTTTCTTTGTTTTTCAAAACCATTAAAAATTTTAATCAGTTCACTTGGATAAATATAAACCGGCTTACATACAGCTCAAGAGTCTATCATCGTCACTGCCTTTGTTTCATAGTCTCATCCCAGATGAAGAATCATACATTTATTTGGGAGTCAACAAAGAGGCTATCAACTTAATGTTCACCAGCGTGGAAAACATAAAACAATTTATGATCTACTATGTCAGTAAAATACTTCAAGGATCTAAACAAAGATACATGATAATAGAGAAACTCTTGTTAGCACACTTTATTTCAGCAAGAAAATTACCACCATACTTCCAAGCTCGCACAATCCATGTGTAGTGACTGACCATCCTTTGAAATCTATTTGTCCAAATCTTACCACTCATGGAGGTTACTAAAATGGGCAATGAGCTTAGTGAATTCGATATTTTATATACAGACAGAATGTCGCTAAGACACAAACTGTTGCCAATTTTTTATTCAAAGTTTTTGAAGAATTAATGAAGAAGAAATCAACAAAGAAGTAGACAAGTTTTAGATACTTTACATGGATGGAGCTTCAAGGATCTTACAAAAAAGAGAAGTCATGGTCGTGCGCAATTGCGTCATATCTATTCTAATTCATTCAATTTATCTCAACTTTGATGCTACTAACAATCAAGTGGAATAAACAGCTCTAATTTTCAGCCTAAGATTTTCATTAGGAATCATAATCACCCACCCCTTGGTTAGATCTGATCACAACTAGTGGTCAATAAAATTAATGGGTTGTTTGAGACACGGGCTTAGATCATGCTCAAATATCTTACGAAGGCAAAAATAGAAATAGGCAAACCTGAGCATTTCTAAATCGAACACATTCCGAGAGATTAAAATTACTTTTTTGATTTGATTTATAAAGGTGAGAAATTCAAAATGAATGGTATGTAATCTTGCATCAAGCCAGTCTACGGAAGTGGTTGAATCGAGTACGCTTATCGATCTGATCATTCTCAATTTCTTCAAAAGGATATCCTAGCTAATTTGTGCAAGGGCAGCTATCAGAAGAAATCATCATGATTTGCAAGAAGCCATCAAGACAAATAATGATATCTAGCATTCCCTTATTAAAGATATCGTCCAACCCTTGAAATTCGATCTTTTCACCAAGGTACCATAGTTGATCGTCGTACCGGTAATACCTGACAATCACGTCACAACACACGATGTACTACTTCGATTATTTTATTTATTTCCTTCTATGTACAAAAGGGGAAGGAAAAGGAAAGAAGAGGGACTTCTTTCCTCCCTCTCCGGAGATCACTTTATGTCTCCTTTTGCCCTCTTTTTGTTCTTTCCTGTGAAATCTTATGACTTGTAGTTTGAGGAGTTGCTTCCCTCTGACTTATCAGACATCATAATTTAATAAATTTCCTAAGGTTCTCTCAAAAGACTTGCACCCCATGTCTATCTCTATCACACTCTCTTCAATACAATGTATTTTACGGAGTTGCATGCACTTACGAACAATACAAGTCCATATATCTTAAAAGGATTCAACAAGTGGGAACACCTTAAAATTGAAAAGATAGTTTGGATCAATACTTTTTGTCAATGTTGTATCTTTAATTAGAGCTTGACCCCGTTAATATAAGACAATAATTATATTTCAAACCTTAAATGTAATGGGCATTAATATATATACCACACCATTTTCATATGTTTATATGTCTAACACCCAAACATTCATATTCACATGCATAACACTCAAATTTTTAACCTTTCATCAAAAATATCTCTCACACAAACTTTTNTCCTTTCAAATCTGTGTTGTCCAAATCTTACCACTTATGGAGGTTACTAAAATGGGCAATGAGCTTAGTGAAATCGATATTTTATACACAGACAGAATATCGCTAAAACACAAACTGTCGCCAATTTTTTAGTCAAAATTTTTGAAGAATTAACGAAGAAGAAATCAACACAAAAGTAGACAAGTTTTAGATACTTTACGTGGATGGAGCTTCAAGGATCTTACAAAAAAGAGAAGTCATGGTCGTGCGCAGTTGCGTCATATCTATTCTAAGTCATTTAATTTATCTCAACATTGATGCTGCTAACAATCAAGCGGAATAAAAAGCTCTAATTTTCAGCCTAAGATTTTCATTAGGAATCATAATCACCCCCCTTTGGTTAGATCTGATCACACCTAGTGGTCAATAAAATTGATGGGTTGTTTGAGACACGGGCTTAGATCATGCTCAAATATCTTACGAAGGCAAAAATAGAAATAGGAAAACTTGAGCATTTCTAAATCGAACACATTCTGAGAGATTAAAATTACTTTTTTGATTTGATTCATAAAGGTGAGAAATTCAAAATCAACGGTATGTAATCTTGCATCAAGCCAGCCTACGGAAGTGGTCGAATCGAGTACACTTATCGATCGGATCATTCTCAATTTCTTCAAAAAGATAACCTAGCTAATTTGTGCAAGGGCAGCTATCAGAAGAAATCATCATGATTTTCAAGAAGCCATCAAGAGCATTCCCTTATTAAAGATATAGTCCAACACTTGAAACTCGATCTTTTCATTAAGGTACCATAGTTGACCGTCGTACCGGTAATACCTGACAATCACGTCACAATACACGATGTACTACTTCAATTATTTTATTGATTTCCTTCTTTATGTACAAAAGGGGAAGAAAAAGGATAGAAGAGGGGCTTCTTTCCTCCCTCTCCGGAGATCACTTTATGTCTCCTTTTGCTCTCTTTTTGTTCTTTCCCTGTGAAATCTTATTACTTATATTTTGAGGAGCAGTTTCCCTCTGACTTATCAGACATCCAAATTTAATAAATTTCCTAAGGTTCTCTCAAAAAACTCGCACCCATGTCTATCTCTATCACACTCTCTTCAATACAATGTCTTTTACAGAGTTGTATGCACTTACGAACAATACATGTTCGTATATCTTAAAAGGATTCAACAAGAGAAAAAACCTTAAAATTGAAAAGATAGTTTCGATCAATACTTTTTATCAATGATGTATCTTTAAATAGAGTTTTAACCCATTAATATAAGATAATGATTATATTTCAAACCTTAAATGTATATATACCACACAATTTTCATATGTTTATATGTCTAACACCCAAACTTTCATATTTACATGCATAACACTCAATTTTTTAACATTTCATCAAAAATATCTCTCACACAAACTTTCTAAAAGCTGAATACAGTTTATAACATCAACACAATATAAATGAAATTTTAAAATTGTAGGTGTCAAATATGTAAATACATAAGAATTGTATGGCACATATGTAAATATTCCTAAATTTAAATAGATTTTCTTAAATTTTAATAGACCAATTTAATTTAATATTAAGTTATCCTAATATGAAATTCAAAATTTTAGCCACAATATCGACCTAATTATTTTCCAAAGAAGATTGTAAGACTTTGCTTCTTCATGATCAAAATTCTTCCATGATTGACAAATGACAGTGCATGAATGTGTTGAGACAACGGCAACACGACACTGAGATGAAGCAAATTTCTGTTTTATGATAAGGATTTAGACCAACTAGACGGGACTACCCACACGTGCGGTTTGACCGATCATATACTGACACGTAATCCACGAATGATTTTGTGGCAACACGTGCGGTGTAAGTTGTCGCCGGTAAGAATTTGGTCTGCACCCGCGAGTCCATTTTACACACTGCAACTGGGGTCCCGCAAACAGTGTTTTTGGGTGACGTTGGGCAGAGTTCGTTTGTGGTGGTGATACTCCAGGTCATCGATTTTAATCTCCCGCGCATGTGAGCCCGTGTGGATTGGATACACGTGCGGCTAATCTCCCACGCTTGAGGTGAGAGAAGAATCAATATCTCTATGAAGAAGAAATAAGTGAATGGTCAAAATTTAAAACCAAAAAATATATGATAATTTTCTTTAGCCCATGGTAAGCTTGAATGTGATAATTCTATTATAGCATACTTATGGTAAAATCACTTTGACTAAGTGGTTAGCCTAAATATAATACCACCACTATATTACATTTATGATACATGTTCATTTATTCTTAAATAATGAGCATTCAAACTTTTATGATTATTTAAGACATCTAAAATAATACAAAGCCTTATGTCAACTCGAGTGAATCTTACTTGACAAATTAGTTAACTTTCAGCTTCAAACAATGAAGTATTTTAAGTGAAATAACTCATAACTGCTAACAAGAATGTTTGAATTAAGGTAACTATCTTACTAACTAAATAAATAAAGTTCATGACTTGTAAGGGATAATGAAACTACAATACTTAATTTTATAGGTTTTTAGTTGCCCTATCGTACTTCTCTAATCATAAAAGTTGATAAGCTCATCTCGTGTATCAAAAGATTCATTGTGGTGACATGCTTATTGACGATGAAGTTTTATTATTCTTACAAAAGAGCATTGCCCCTTATGAGCTAGGTTCTTAACGCTGAGTACCTGTAACTTTAGGAAACTTTTAAAGCAAGAAAAGAAAGTTCTTATAAGAGGATCAAATGCAAGGGCAATTACTCATAACAATTTAATTTCCCTCAAAAAGTAAAATCAAAGTAAAAATTTTTCAATCTTGCTTTTAAAAGAATGGTATGGGTGACATTTTTTAAAGCATGCAATCTCCAATGGCCTATATAATCTTTAACTTATTGTTGCCTTTATTCTTTGTCATCTCCGCCTTCAAAATAGGATAAATCCAACCATCTTCAATAGCTTTCAAATCTTTATATATCACTGCACTATTGCATTCAAAACATTTCATCTCCGCCTTCAAGGCACGATTGATTCAACCATCTTTGGTAACCTCAGTAAATTTGTTGCACTACCTTCATACCATTTTTTACTTGTTTTATAGCCACCTCTAAGTAAGGATCCATTCAAATACCTTTAGTGGATTCTATGACCTTTTTTTGCTACCTTTTTTTATGAGCTTCAAGCTATGTCTCCACTTTTAATGGAGAACTGAACCATCTATCTTTAATGGTTTTTAAAACTTAATTTCTTAGGCAACTCTCACACTACCTAAAAATCATGCCGTCTTTATTTCTAAATGGTGGAAGGTCCAAAGTTCCCTTGATTACTCTTATGAGCTTTATGCATAACCTCATCCACCATTTAAAGTTAATCCATCGATATTTACCAAAAGCGATACCATATTAAGTAATTCAATCATAAATATAACCTTCTAATATTGCCTAAAAGTCATTCTATCTTCATTGCCCTTAAGTGATTATTCTTTATAACTTCATCAATAACTTTTATAACATTTTTATTCACCTCAATCCATGTATGGTGGAAGACAAATTCTTGAGGCACCTTATGCCTACTTCTAGACAATGTAAGTTTCAGCTCACAAGAAAGAAACAACTCAATCCTTCACAATGGCCTCCATGACCTTCATCTATAATCTCATTAGCTATCTCTAAGTTATACTGCTTCCACCTTTAGAAGAGGATCAACCCATCCAAATATGTTAATCTACTCATTACCTTTGAACCCCACATTTATCGTCGCCTAAAGCTCACGCTACCTACAAAAACAACATTACACTGACTATTCATAATCACCCATATGACCTTCTTGTGTTCTCTTACTTGCTGCTTAAAATCATGTCATCTCCCATGAAAAATATGACCATCTTGATTACTCTATGTTATCTTAATAATCATTTTGACTAATCATTTTAACTATGACTTAAATTAGATCAACATATTCATTTTGAACTCTCAAAATTGGTGTTCTTCAACCCATCATTCAACAAGATCAACTGGTAAATAAGCGTAGACTTTGACTTGAACCAATTTCATTTGAACTAGAACGCATCATCCTATCCAAAACATTTTACATCATTTTCATCCAAGCATAAATATAGATGTCTCTTAGTAAGTGTGTGAAATTTTTAGTATATTTTAAAATATTGAGACTATAATAATAATAATAATTAGTTTTACAAATAAAAAAAATGATTGCTACATTCATAATAGCCCCCTTTTTTGAAAAAAAAAAATTATTATTCTTATAAATAAATGACATAGTTAAACAAGCAAGAAAACAACATTATCAAAAGAAGCCTTCAACATCTACATAAACAATCCCAATTTATTTCTTATTATCCTCTTAGGAAAAAAGTCCTTATTAATATGGCCAAAATTTCATATATGAATTTTAACTTTTATTGGTATAATAAATAGATAAATGGATAGTTTTACAACTGTACATTGTAAAAATAAGGTCATGATTTGTTAGGAAATCAAACATTCACACTGTTAATTAAAAAATAGATTTATTTAGCATTATTCTTATCAAGTGGATGCCAAGACACCATTTAGAAAAACTAAGTCAAATTGCATCTTACTGATAGGACCAGAAATCAGCAAATTAACCTATTTGGCTGAATTGTAGGCCATCATGAAATCAAAAATAAATATAAATTTAATTATTGAATGGGTTTAATTTCCATTTATTTAATGAAAATAATAAGAGGAATTCCAATTTTATGCTGTGTGAAAAGGAGCAGCTAGCTTCTCTGTAATCCAAATGTGAAGGAATGGAGCTCCTTTGACTTACTTTGGTTGGAGGCTAAGGACAGGCTAGTTGAGCATTGGAATCAATCAAAGACAGATTAATTTAATCTTATCAATTTTCTTCCATAAGCATTGGATTAATGAGGTTCGTTCCTTATGATCATCAGAAATATTTTTGTCATAATGAAATTTATCGCTTCATTCTGGTCTAAATATGAAAATTAGATAGCATGTTATTTGGTGGTTATAATACAATTTATATTTATTTGAATGCTAATGATTGGAAATAATGTGAAGAATCCAAAAGTATAGGGTTCGAGTGATCACTCTATCTGAAAAAAAAAATCACAATTTATATTCCCATGATTAGAGATTAGTATAGACACACACACACACACACACAAATGCTCGATCAGCGATTTTTGAATTATATTCTCTATTTATTCACAGGAATCAGCTTCACCTGCCGAGGTGGCTAAATAAATAACGGTCAAAGTAGTTGAGTTAAGCCCATCAGCCGAAGTGCATAAACCGGGCCTACTAGCAGAAGTTGCCGAGTTAAGCCCGCTAGTTGAAGTGGATAAAGGACGCTCAAATTAAAAAATATTTAATGCACCGTTTGACTTTCGAGTTCAAGGTTCTTGCCCAAGCCTAAAAGAGTCCATTGCATCGCCTAACATCGGATTACACACCGGGTGTAGATCTCGTCTACATTAAAACCTTCTCATCAAGGATGTCAGAGGAAGCTTGTGGGTGAAGTTAGAAACACTCTAGTCATTATTCATGATTAACTGTCCCTCATGTATAATCTCTCATGAATAAAAAGGAAAAAAAAAGAAAAAAAAAGGGAACACTCTGGCAATCCTTCAAGGATCTCACTCTCTCTCTCTTTTGGGGATCTATTTCACTCTCACACTCTCTCTGGGGAGCTTGAGACATCTTTGTGAAATCGTCCATTTCCGACTTGTCGGAGATCATAATTATATAAATTTTTTCAATATCTCCATAATCGATTTTCATTCATCTTTCCCTCCACCTAACTTCCCGTTCTCTGTTAATTCCACAGTCATACGAGATCTTCTACCGAATTTTATGTAGTCATGAACTATACAAGATCATCTATATATAGAGAGAGAAAGAGAGAGAGATTGTTGCAAGCATTTTGTTGGTGGCTCTGAAATTTTAGGCACATGACACGGACTCTCATCATGGAGCCAAAAAAAACTTGAAAATTCAATATTTGGGCATCTGCCCAACAATCGATTTCCTTTTGAGANGCCACAATATCGACCTAATTATTTTCCAAAGAAGATTGTAAGACTTTGCTTCTTCATGATCAAAATTCTTCCGTGATTGACAAATGACAGTGCATGAATGTGTTGAGACAACGGCAACACGACACTGAGATGAGCGCAAATCAATGTTTTATGATAAGGATTTAAACCAACTAGACGGGACTAACCACACGTGCGGTTTGACCGATCATACACTGACACGTAATCCACGATGATTTTGTGGCAACACGTGCGGTGTAAGTTGTCGCCGGTAAGAATTTGGCCTGCACCCGCGAGTTCATTTTACACACTGCAACTTGGGTCCCACAAACAGTGTTTTTGGGTGACGTTGGGTAGAGTTCGATCGTGGTGGCAATAATCCACGTCATCGATTTTAATCTCCCGCGCACATGTGAGCCCATGTAGATTGGGAGAAATTATTGTATAGGGACATCGCATGTATCTCTGTATGTGGTGTCCGATTCTGGTCGTAGATCACGGTAATCTACGGTCAGTATTATTTTCATTTTTAAAAATAAAAAATAAAAAATTTTAGGTGGGGCCCACCGAAATATATGTGATTTACGGTCCTGATCGGATACCGCACGTGCGGTGTTCGATCCGTATGAAATAATTTTCGTGGATTGGATGCACGTGCGACTAATCTCCCACGCGTGAGGTGAGAGAATAATGGGGTCGCTTTATATTCAATATTTCAAATGCCGGACTAAGAGCCTCTTATTAGTGTTTATATATAGTGTCAAATCAGTGCTATATCTCTATGAAGAAGAAATAAGTGAATGGTCAAAATTTAAAACCAAAAAATATATGATAATTTTCTTTAGCCCATGGTAAGCTTGAATGTGATCATTCTATTATAGCATATTTATGGTAAAATCACTTGGTTAGCCTAAATATAATACCACCACTATATTACATTTATGATACATGTTCATTTATTCTTAAATAATGAGCATTCAAACTTTTATGATTATTTAAGACATCTAAAATAATACAAAGCCTTATGTCAACTCGAGTGAATCTTACTTGACAAATTAGTTAACTTTCAGCTTCAAACAATGAAGTATCTTAAGTAAAATAACTCGTAACTGCTGACAAGAATGTTTGAATTAAGGTAACTATCTTACTAACTAAATAAATAAAGTTCATGACTTGTAAGGGATAATGAAACTTACAATACTTAATTTTATAGGTTTTTAGTTGCCCTATCATACTTCTCTAAACATAAAAGTTGATAAGCTCATCTCGTGTATCAAAAGATTCATTGTGGTGACATGACTACTGACGAGCAAGTTTTATTATTCTTACAAAAGAGCATTGCCCCTTATGAGCTAGGTACTTAACCTTGAGTGCATGTAACTTTAGGAAACCTTTAAAGCAAGAAAATAAAGTTCTTACAAGAGGATCAAATGCAAGGGCAATTACTCATAACAATTTAATTTCCCTCAAAAAGTAAAATCAAAGTAAAAATTTTCTGATCTCGCGTTTAAAAGAATGGTATGGGTGACATTTTTTAAAGCATACAATCTCCAATGGCCTATATAATCTTTTACTTATTGTTGCCTTTATTCTTTGTCATCTCCACCTTCAAAATAGGATAAATCCAACCATCTTCAATAGCTTTCATAATCTTTATATATCACTGCACTATTGCATTCAAATCATTTCAACTTCGCCTTCAAGGCACGATTGATTCCACCATCTTTGGTAATCTCAGTAAATTTGTTGCACTACCTTCCTACCACTTTTAACTTGTTTTATAGCCACCTCCAAGTAAGGATCCATTCAAATACCTTTAGTGGATTCTATGACCTTTTTTTGCAGCTTTTTTTATGAGCTTCAAGCTATGTCTCCACTTTTAATGGAGAGTTGATCCATCTATCTTTAATGGTTTTTAAAACTTAATTTCTTAGGCAACCTCTCACACTACCTAAAAATCATGCCGTCTTTATTTCTAAATGGTGGATGGTCCTAACTTCCCTTGATTACACTTATGAGCTTTATGCATAACCTCATCCACCATTTAAAGTTAATCCATCGGTGCTTTCCAAAAGCGATACCATATTAAGTAATACAATCATAAATATAACCTTCTAATATTGCCTAAAGACATTCTATCTTCAGTGCCCTTAAGTGCTTATTATTTATAACTTCATCAATAACTTTTATAACATTTTTATTCACCTCAATCCATGTATGGTGGAAGACAAATTCTTGAGGCACCTTATGACTACTTCTAGACAATGTAAGTTTCACCTGACAAGGGAGAAACAACTCAATCCTTCACAATGGCCTCCATGACCTTCATCTATAATCTCATTAGCTATCTCCAAGTTATACTGCTTCCACCTTTAGAAGAGGATCAACCCATCCAATTTTATTAAGCTACTCATTACCTTTGAACCCTACATTTATCGTCGCCTAAAGCTCACGCTACCTACAAAAACAACATTATACTGACTATTCATAATCACCCATATGACCTTCATGTGTTCTCTTACTTGTTGCTTAAAATCATGTCATCTCCACATGAAAAACATGACCATCTTGATTACTCTATGTTATCTTAATAATCTTTTTGACAAATCATTTTAACTATGACTTGAATTAGATTAACATATTCATTTTGAACCCTCAAAATTGGTGTTCTTCAACCCATCCTTCAACAAGATCAATTGGTAAATAAGCGTAGACTTTGACTTGAACCAATTTCATTTGAACTATAACACATCATCCTATCTAAAACATTTTACATCATTTTCATCCAAGCATAAAGATAGATGTCTCTTAGTAAGTGTGCGAAATTTTTATTCTATTTTAAAGTATTGAGACTATAATAATAATAATAATAATAATAATTAGTTTTATAAATAAATAAATAAATAAAGATTGCTACATTCATAATCGCCCCCTTTTTTGAAAAAGAAAATTATTATTTTTATAAATAAATGACATAGTTAAACAAGCAAGAAAACAACATTATCAAAAGAAGCCTTCAACATCTACATAAACAATCCCAATTTATTTCTTATTATCCTCTTAGGAAAAAAGTCCTTATTAATATGGCCAAAGTTTCATGTATGAATTTTAACTTATATTGGTATAATAAATAGATAAATGGATAGTTTTACAACTGTACATTGTAATAATCAGGTCATGATTTGTTAGGAAATCAAACATTCACACTGCTAATTAAAAAATAGATTCATTTAGCATTATTCTTATCAAGTGGATGCCAAGACACCATTTAGAAAAACTAAGTCAAATTGCATCTTACTGATAGGACCAGAAATCAGCAAATTAACCTATTTGGCTGAATTGTAGGCCATCATGAAATCAAAAATAAATATAAATTTAATTATTGAATGGGTTTAATTTCCATTTATTTAATGAAAATAATAAGAGGAATTCCAATTTTATGCTGTGTGAAAAGGAGCAAGAAGCTGCTGCAGCTTCTCTGCAATCCAAATGTGAAGGAACGGAGCTCCTTTGACTTCTTTGGTTGGAGACTAAAGACAGGCTAGTTAAGCATTGGAATCAATCAAAGACAGATTAATTTAATCTTATCAATTTTCTTCCATAAGCATTGGATTAATGAAGTTCGTTCCTTATGATCATCAGAAACATATTTGTAATAATGAAATTTATCGCTTCATTCTGGTCTAAATATGAAAATTAGATAGCATGTTATTTGGTGGTTATAATACAATTTATATTTATTTGAATGCGTAGCATAATGATTGGAAATAATGTGAAGAATCCAAAAGTTTCGGGTTCGAGTGATCACTCTATCTGAAAAAAAAAATCGCAATTTATATTCCCATGATTAGAGATTAGTATAGACACACACACACACACACACACACACAAATGTTGGATCATCGATTTTTGAATTATTTTCTCTATTTTTTCACAGGAATCCGCTTCACCTGCCGAGGAGACTACATGGGCCTACCAGTCAAAGTAGTTGAGTTGATCCCACCGGCCGAAGTGGTTAAACCGGACCTACTAGCAGAAGTTGTTGAGTTAAGCCCACTAGCTGAAGTGGATAAAGGACACTCAAATTAAGAAATATTTGTTCGTTCAATATTTAATGCACCGTTTGACTTTTGAGGTCAAGGTTCTTGCCCAAGCCTAAAAGAGTCCATCGCATCGCCTAACATCAGATTACACACCGGGTGTAGATCTTGTCTATATTAAAACCTTCTCATCAAGGATGTTAGAGGAAGCTTGTAGGTGAAGTTAGAAACACCCTAGTCATTATTTATGATTAATTGTCCCTCATGTATAACCTCTCATGAATAAAAAGGAAAAAAAAAAGAAAAAAAAAAAGGGACCACTCCGGCAATCCTTCAAGGATTTCACACACACTCTCTCTCTCTCTCTGGGGAGCTTGAGACATCTTTGTAAAATCGTCCATTTCCGACTTGTCGGAGATCATAATTACATAAATTTTTTTAACATCCCTATAATCGATTTTCATTCATCTTTCGCTCCACCTTACTTCATGCTCTCTGTTAATTCCACAGTCATACGAGATCTTCTATCGGATTGTATGTATTCATGAACTAAATAAGATCATCTATAAAATAACTTTTTTCATAAAAAAAAAAAAAGAATTTCCAAATCTTTTCATGATTATTAGTTTTTGTTACTTTCATCACGAAGAAACTTTAATTATCCATAGTTTTGTTTTATTATTATTTAACATCTAGAAAGTCGTTCGATCTTATTGGCTTCACAAGTGCTTTGAATCCTTCTGCTCACCACCATCTCTCAAATAGGCTGTAAATACTGAAGTTTTTATCTTTTATCTTTTATCTTGCCTTTTCAAACAACAAAACAAAAAAAAAATTAAAGACATAATTGAAAAAAAGTATAGCTGATAAATTTAAACAAATGTAATAACAGGTTACTGTTATTTGAAAAAATATATTCTTTTTTGTCTCACTTTTTCTCTCATTTGAGCTGTACGTGATCATTCACTACTAACCTACACAAAATGATGCTCTAAACAAAAAAAAAAAAACACAAATTCCTAAAGTATTAAATAAGCCTTATTTTACTCTGTTTTTATTTACAGGAGATAGGTAAATTCATAGCAATCATTCATGCATGCATATCAGACACATACACACATATACAAATACAGTGAAGGACAAAGTGATATTTCAAGAGAGGCAAAATTGATATACAGAGGACCAAAAGACTTAATTGCAGTCCCATATAAGTTAAAATCTGAAGTTGAGAGGATTCACCCCTTTCTCTATATATATATCCATATACATATATACATACTTACATATTGATACGTCATCAATTAAATTTCATCAATTGGCATGAAACTTGAGGCATTCGACACATATCTCATGATATTTTTTGAGTTAAAAACATTATAATTCAAAATTAAAAATCATTCAGAATTATGATTTCAGCAAACTTATAGTGAAACTGGCTGGATTGATGAGATGAACTCAATGACACGAAAATTGATCCAATTTGAATCAAATCAAGCCCAGATCAAGCTAATAAATCATTTTTGGAGGCTTTGAGTGCTCAATTGGAAGGTCAAATGAATTCCTAATATTACAAGCTTGCAGTCCAATCAGTGGCTTGCTGAGGCGAATCCAACAAGCCCAAGATCAATCAATTATGGTACTTAAATGTCTAAAATATTATTTCATCATGGGAATCATTTTAGGGCATTCGATAGAGTGTTCCTTATTCTTGACTTTTTTTATAGAGAATGGTACTCCCAAACACTATAAATAGAACACAACTTCCTTCATGAGAGGGGGACTGACATCTAGGAAAACCTAAACCTAGAGTTGGAAGGGGAGAATTGGTCAAGTGTTTTTATGTATTGAAGGCCTGAGGAACACTTTGCTTCTGCAGTTGAGGACCATCGCTCGCCAACCGTCGTTGACCATTGCCTACCTCTTTTGATCGTCGTCATTGGTGGACCTAGCAGTGTAAGAACCATATTGCAATAAAGCAACTTACGAAGTCAAGACGTATATTACAAGGTAATGACACACCCTGAATATGGTGTAACGATACATCTCGAATACGATAATTATTCATTCGTAACGATACACCCTTAATCAAGTATAACAAAATACCACCAAAACATCTAACAAATAAAATCATATTAAAGATCTGACGATAACTTATGATGGCAAAAAACTTAATACCGCTGAATTCTGTGGCGTGCAAACGTTAATATAGCTCTCTATTATGACCTACATGGCCAACTGCTATCATGATCTCCACTTGCTAGGGCCTCTGTGGGAATTTACGCTTTCGCGCTCACTACTAGGGCCTATGTGTCTCACAACCCAAGCAGCATCCAACAACAACCTATGTGGCTCACTGCTACTGCAGCTTTCAACTATGATCTTGGTAGCAAACTAACAATATTACACTCTCTACTATAGCTTTTATGGCTAAAAGACACTCCTAAAGCTACCAATAACGACCTATATTGCCAATTGCTACTACGGATTTCAACTACGGCCACTACGACATGTTTGGGCTATTACAAACACAAAAAAATTATATTTGTTGTAGCCCATATACGATTATTAGATTTGGACCATTATTGTATTTATGTAATTTTATATTTCCTAATTTAGGAGAATAATGAACCTATATACTTACAATTACATAATAGATTGCTTCAATTGGGCTAGATAATGTGATTTTTCCTCCAGAGTTTTCAATGTTAAAGTCATGATTTCTCCTTGTTGAATCTTGAATTTCATAACCCTTTCGTTTTCATTGAAATTTTCACAAGAAAAAAAATGCCAAAAGGCTTCCTTTTCAACATCTCAATGCATTGATTTGTTATTTCTAAAAAGAGTCATAATTTCTTATTTTGAACCGAATCAGTTTTGACTTCATTTTTTACATTTATTTTTATGCAAAAGCAATGCAGAAGCATAGAAACTCACGCAACAACAATCAAGCATAAAATATTAATATGTGGTTAGGCGTTAAATCGATTCATCTATGTCCACGAGGAAGGAGATATCAATAGCACCGAATGGAGAAAAAGAAAGACGGCTTAGGATCATAACTCAACACTTCTCTCACCAAATATCTCTTAGATTCTCATAAGCCCTAGTTCCCTTTTTATAGAGGACTAGAAATAAACCAGAATAAGGAAACAAATCAATTAAAATAAAAACCATTAAATACAACACTTATACCGTCCAAATCTTTCATATCAAATCAAAAGTACAACTATATTGATTTTTAAAAGATGAAATAGACATTTTCAAGTATAAATTGAATTAAAAACATAATAAGAATTTTAAATTGAGTAAATTAGGAGGCAGCAACTATTCTTTGTTAATGTTGAATTAGCAATGCATTGTTCCAATGTTATTGTTTCTTTCGAGTACAGATAAGTGATGAGCAATCGCTCTAAGAAAAGTTTTTTCAAAGATTGGGACGTTGAAGCCAGCTTTTCCAATTTGCTGCTCTTCTGTAATTGCTTCATAGGTGAAAAGGATTATAGCTTTTATTTTAATTGATAATTATTTTATATAAAATAGGATAATTATCATATATATACACATCATCAATAAATTTTCATTTGACATGAATCTCGATGTGTGACACGAATCTCAAAATAATTTTTTTGTAAGAAATGTTCGAGCTTCAACAAAAGATAATTCAGAACTCCTATTTCAGCATACTTAGAGTCAAACTAACCGATTCGACAAGAGGAAGACAATGATACCCAAATTAATACAATCTAAGTCAAATCAAGTCCAAATCGAGCCATTAACCCGTATCTAAGATTTTCTGGTATCAAATTGGAAGGTTAAACATATTCTAAATATGAGAAGCTTATAGTTGAATCGAGTGTCTCGACCAGATAAATATGAGAAGCTTATAGATCACTCAGTTCCGACATTATTAAGTTACTCACATACTCATAGAATGTCATCCGATCGAGGGAACCTCTTAGGGCCTTCCGATGAAGTGGCCCGAATTCCTTCCTTATTTGTAGGGATACCTCCCCCGCACTCTATAGAGTCCTAACCACTCTTAAGTGGGGAAGACCTTGAACTGGAGGAAGTTTGAGATTTAGAGAAAGAGCTGTAGTCCAAAATTTTACACTGAAGGTCTGGCAAACTCTTCCCGCTCTTGGGGTCGCCTACCATCGTTAACCACTACTCGGTGGCCGCTATTGACCGCCGTCAGCCGCCCCTGCTCATCACAACAAAGCCTTTTGCATAATCCTGACATGCGTTTCGGAATCCCAACATACAAAATGGATTCACGAAGCATCCAACAGAGCAACACACTCCAAGGCAGTGTTGCAATGCACTCCAAAGATGATGTAACAACACTCAAAAGATGGTGCAAAGTGCAGCCCACATACACTGTAGTGACACTCCTTGAAGATGATGTAATGGCGCACCTTAAAGATGATGTAATAACGAATCTCGAATACAAGGCAATGACAAGCCCCACAAATTATGCAACGACCCTACCGAAGACTGTGTAACAACAAACCTACAATAATTGCTTACAAGTGTTGCACTCAAGATAGAATGCCTTTTTTTGGACCTTTGAAGCTCTCTCATTGCGGCCCATTAATATAATATATGTGACCAATTACGACTTACATGATCCACAACTCGTGCAGCTCTCATCCATCCTATAAAACCTACAAACATTCTGTGTTTACAAACGTTATCTCAGCCCATGCAACTCTCAAATCTGACATATATGTTCTACAGACATTTTAGGTTGAATTGCAATTAAAAAAAAAAAAGCTAAGAACAGAATTTCAATTACAGTATAATTTTAGATTGAATTGCAATTACTTCCGAACAAATAATTAAAATTTTAAAATACCTCCTTTAAAAATACAATATACTAATGAGCCCAACTTGCTTTCCATCCAACATCGCACGAGCTATTAAAGCCTTAAATGGATTCCCTCTCTATTTAAATATTTAGAAGATAATCACGCCGCATTTGATGTCATGTGGACACATTAAAAACTAGTAAACATCTTAGAAATCATGACAGGCGCAGAGCAGCTTGAGATTAAATTTAATACNTATATATATATATATATATATATATATATATATTTCTGTCTCACTTTTTCCCTCATTTGAGCTGTACGTGATCATTCACTACTAACCTACACAAAATGATGCTATAAACAAAAAAAAACACAAATTCCCAAAGTATTAAATATGCCTTATTTTACTCTATTTTTATTTATAGGAGATAGACAAATTCATAGCAATCATTCATGCATGCATATACAGATACATACACACAGAGAGATACAAACACATTGAAGGACAAAGTGATATTTCAAGAGGGGAAAAATTGATATTTCAAGAGGACCAAAAGACTTAATTGCAGTCCCATATAAGTTAAAATATGAGGTTGAGAGGATTCACCCCTTTCTCTATATATATGCATATACATATATACATACTTACATATTGATACATCATCAATTAAATGTCATCAATTGGCATGAAACTCGAGGCATTCGACACATATCTCATGGTATTTTTTGAGCTAAAAACATTATAGTTCAAAATTAAAAATCATTCAAAATTATGGTTTCAGCAAACTTATAGTGAAATTGGCTGGATTGATGAGATGAACCCAATGACATAAAAATTGATCCAGTTTGAATCAAATCAAGGCCAGATCAAGCTAATAAACCATTTTTTGAGGCTTTGAGTGGTCAATTGGAAGGTCAAATGAATTTGAAATATGACAAGCTTGCAGTCCAATCAGTATCTTGCTGAGACGAATCTAACAAGCTCAAGATCAATCAATTATGGTACTTAAATGTCTAAAATATTATTTGATCATGGGAATCACTATGGGTCATTCGATGGAGTGTTCCTTATTCCTTAATTTTTAATAGAGAATGGTACTCCCAAACATTATAAATAGAATACAACTTCCTTCATGATAGGGGGACTGAAATCTAGGAAAACCTAGACCTAGAGCTGGAAAGGGAGAATTGGTCAAGTGTTTTTATGTATTGAAGGCCCGAGGAACACTTTGCTTCTGCAGTTGTGGACCATCGCTCGTCAACCGTCGTTGACCATTGTCGACCTCCTTTGATCGTGATCATTGGTGGACCTAGCAGTGTAAGAACCATATTGCAATGAAGCAACTTACGAAGTCATGACATATATTACAATGTAATGACACACTCTGAATATGGTGCAACGATACACCTCGAATACGATAATTATTCATTTGTAACAATACATGCTTAATCAAGTATAACAAAATACCAACAAAACATCTAACGAATAAAATCATATTAAAGAACCGACGATAACTTATGATGGCAAAAAACTTAATTCTGCTGAACTCTGTGGCATACAAACATTAATATAGCTCTCTACTATGGCTTACATAGCCAACTGCTATCATTATCTCCACTTGCTAGGGCCTCTGTGGGAATTTACGCCTTCGCGCTCACTACTAGAGCCTATGTGTTTCTNATGTTTATCGTTAATTTCCTCAAAATTTCCAAAAATTTTGAAAATTGATTATCTTTATGTTTCTGCTTCAATAATCCCAAGAATTTACATACATGCCACCCAATTCTCATGCATTTACATAACTAACATCTAAACTTCTGTTTTCTATATTCATACCATTCGAATCTTTCACGTCACATTAAAAATATAACTATTTTAACGTCACAAAAAGTGAAATAATTCTTTTTCATGCATAGCTAAGGTGTAGAAATTATTGTGTAGGTGTTAGAAATGTAAATGCATAAGAATTTGAGTGATAAGTACATGAATCTTCCAAAAAAAAATAAAATAAATAAAATAAAAATAAAATAAAAAAGAGACAGAGAGAGATAGGGCGTGAAATGGCTCAATTAAAATTTAAAATAGAAGAAAATTCTATAATATACATAATTGTAAAAAATTCAAGGATAAAACTTTCATCCACTGGTTTACCTTTTATCTCACTGCAATTCTATTATATGGAACAAATGTAAACCCTAAAAGCTTATTTAAATTCATGTTAAGTTTTGACCGTTGAATGGTAAAATGAACCGAACAATAGGCCAGAATTAACTTTCACTGAACCAAAGCATAACAAAAAAAGAAAAAAAATGCAAATCTTTAGGTTAATAAGAGAAGAAAAGCTGAAGGTCACCTTTCTAATCCCACTCTTTGCCTCAGCAACCAAACTCCACTTGAACTTCTCTACGTAATGCTAAAACAAGATTAATGGCATCATTCTTTTCCCTGCGAACAACTTTAATTAAATGAGCTTCAGAACCGAAACCGGAGCAAAAGAAAATTGGAAATGTAATGGGGCATTTACATTCATATAACACAATTATTATGTATTTACATATCTAATAGCTAAAAATTAATATTTGGCAATCAAAGCACTCAAATTTTTAACATCAAATAAAAAAAATATCGCTATTTCTAACTTTTTAAAAATCAAATGCCCCTTTTCATGCATAGGTGTTATAAATGCAAATAACAAACTTTGAATGTTAGATATGTAAATCAATAAGAATTGTACAGTGTGCATGTAATTTCCCAAATCATAAGTCATAAGCTGAGTTTGAATTAGTAAGGCAAACAGACCACTCCATTATTAGAGGTTATAACATTTTGGCAGAACTGAAACTGATAACTTCATAGTTATTGATTGTATACAATTTTCCTTTTTTTTTTGTCAGGATTATTTTTATAAGTCACCAGATTTATTTTAAAACGATTGCAGTAAGAAAAATTAAGAGACTCCTCATATATTGCAATCATCTCAAAACAAATCCAACCTGACAAAAGTTTGATCAGAATACCGTGTCCAATTTTTTTTTCCAATTTTCAATTGTTTTAAAGATTACATAATAGCATTTTATCAAAAAAAAAATAAAATAAAATAAAAAGTACATCAACTGATAGCATTAGATTACTACGCGCAAGTTGCAGGCTCCAATTCTATGCCCCAAGTGGCTTGAAATATAAACTAAGAGAATTTTAAATACATCAAGGCACATGCTATCATTCCCTGGCTTCTCATGAACAACACAGAAAAAGTAAACCAAAAAGTTAGTACGATACTTATCTATATAAGAACAGTTGTGGACCACGGTTCCACAGCTACGTTGAGATAGAACTTCATCAATTGATTTGCATCAGTTTAATTTAAAGCTCATAAGATTAGCTTAAAGAAAACACAATTTAAAGAATGAAAAAATTTGTTAAATCCGTCATTTGATTGGATGTAGTTAAAAATTAACATTGATTTCAAATTCTGAATACTTTTTCAAATCTTCCAGGAACATGATGATTTAATTTTCAAACGCACAATTAGTGAAAAAGAACTCATTTTCAAAAATATATTTTAATGAACCTAAAAGCTAAACCAAGCCTGTCTAATAGTGTAAGGATTTCAAGACAAAAGAGTTAACAAGCTTTTATGGTTTAATCCTGAATCAAATTGGCCTTTTCCTGTGGTTTGAGTTATCTCTTTGTCTATGGAATGCTCAGCATTAAGCATATGAGTTTACTTCTATTTTTACCATTATTCTGTTCTTCTTTTCGTAGAGTCGCTTATGTTCGGCGGGGGATCCCTAGTATCTCAAGTGATTAGGTGGGAGCAGAATTTGAACCTGCAATCTTCAGGTCATGAGTTATCTGAGGCTCAAGATCCGTCTCTGATAGAATCAGAAAACGAGCACTCAAATCAAGCTATGATTACATCCTCCTTCGGGGGCTTTTTCATCTCTCTTGACCCGGTGGCATTTTGTCTCTTGCAGACATATTTTTGGAAACTGAATTTAATAGCCAAGAAATAGCAAAATTGGTATTTCATACTGTCAGGTTTGGAGAAAGCTTCCATCTACAAAACTAAGCTTGTTCTTGGCTGTAAGGCAATCATCATCGCTCTGCTCCATGATGTGTAACTATTATCGACAAGAATTTGTGAAACCAAAGAAATTCCTGGACTATTAGAATGATGTAGATAATCAGGAGAATGTGGATCGTCGATGTCCATTATCCCCAATTCTATGGGGCAGAGAGGCAAAGCCGGAGAGGGAAGTTACGAAAGAATCAATGGTGGAGCTCGAGAAAGAGCTAACGGGTTGCAGAAGAACAGGATCTTGCAAGATGGCTTAATCGATCCTCTTCCAACTCAAAAAGAAAAAAAAAATTTCGAAGATTCAAACTGGTGCTCTGATATCATTTTGTAATAAGCCTACCGCAGAGAGACAAAAGGCAGATAAAAGAAAAACAGGAGTGTGATAAAAGAAGAAGAAACTTTATTAACTTTTTTCTTATTATNTATTTTAATTGATAATTATTTTATATAAAATAGGATAATTATCATATATATACACATCATCAATAAATTTTCGTAGACATGAATCTCGAAGTGTGACACGAATCTTAAGGTAATTTTTTTTTGTAAGAAATGTTCGAGCTTCAATTAAAGATAATTCAGAACTCTGATTTCAGCATACTTAGAGTCATACTAACCGGTTTGACAAGACGAACACAATGATACCCAAATTAATACAATCTAAGTCAAATCAAGTCCAGATCGAGCCGTTAACCCGTATCTAAGATTTTCTGGTATCAAATTGGAAGGTTAAACATATTCTAAATATGAGAAGCTTATAGTTGAATCGAGTGTCTCGACCAGATAAATGTAAGAAGCTTATAGATCACTCAGTTCTGACATCATTAAGTTACTTACATACTCATAGAATGTCATCCGATCGAGGGAACCTCTTAGGGCCTTCCGTTGAAGTAGTCTGAATTCCTTCCTTATTTGTAGGGATACCTCTCCCGCACTCTATAAATAGAGTTCTAACCCCTCTTAAGAGGGGACGACCTTGAACTGGAGGAAGCTTGAGACTTAGAGAAGGAGGGTAGTCCAACATTTTACACCGAAGATCTGGCAAACTCTTCCTGCTCTTGGGGTCGCCTACCATCGTTAACCACCACTCGGTGGCCGCTAATGACCGCTGTCAGCCTCCCCTACTCATCACAACAAAGCCTTTTGCATAATCCTGACATGCGTTGCAGAATCCAGACATACAAAATGAATTAATGAAGCATCCAACAGAGCAACACACTCCAAGACGGTGTTGCAATGCACTCCAAAAATGATATAACAGCTCTCAAAAGATGGTGCAAAGCGCAGCCTACATACACTGTAGTGACGCTCCTTGAAGATGATGTAATGACGCACCTCAAAGACGATGTAATCACGAATCTCGAATACAAGGCAATGACAAGCCCCACAAATTATGCAACGACCCTACCGAAGACTGTGTAACAACCACCCTACAATAATTGCTTACAAGTGTTGCACTCAAGATAGAATGTTTTTTTATTGGACTTCTGCAGCTCTCTCATTGCGACCCATTAATATAATATACGTGACCAACTACGGCCTACATGATCCACAACTCGTTCAGCTCCCCTCCGTCCTATACAGCCTACAAACATTTTGTGTTTATGAACGTTATCTCAGCTCATGCAACTCCCAAATCTGACATATATGTTCTACAGACATTTTAGGTTGAATTGCAATTTAAAAAAAAAAAACTGAGAACAGAATTTCAATCACAGTATAATTTTAGAGTGAATTGCAATTACTTCCGAACAAATAATTAAAATTTTAAAATACCTCCTTTAAAAATACAATATACTAATGAGCCCAACTTGCTCTCCATCCAACATCACACGAGCTATTAAACATTATAAGCCTTAAATGGATTCCCTCTTTATTTAAATATTTTGAAGATAATCACGCCGCATTTGATTTCATGCGGACACATAAAACTAGTAAACATCTTAGAAACCATGACAGGCGCAAAGCAGCTTGAGATTAAATTTAATACAAAAAGAAAAATATATTTAATATTTTCTATATATATATTTGGAGCAAAAATATTCTTTAAAATAATTCAGTTTATTTAAAAATTTTAAAAACTTTATAAAGTGCGTTTATGTATATCAAAAGTGATGCCACACAATAATCCCAAGAATTTACATGCAAGCCACCCAATTCTCATGCATTTACATAATTAACATCTAAACTTCACATTAAAAATATAACTATTTTAACGTCACAAAAAGTGAAATAATTATTTTTCATGCATAGCTAAGGTGTAGAAATTAATGTGTAGGTGGTAGAAATGTAAATACAGAAGAATTGAGTGATAAGTACATGAATCTTCCAAAAAAAATAAATAAAATAAAATAAAAATAAAATAAAAAAGAGAGAGAGAGAGAGATAGGGCGTGAAATGGCTCAACTAAAATTTAAAATAGAAGAAAATTCTATAATATACATAATTGTAAGAGAATTCAAGAATAAAACTTTCATCCACTGGTTTACCTTTTATCTCACTGCAATTCTATTA
This sequence comes from Phalaenopsis hybrid cultivar, assembly GCA_002079205.1. NCBI lineage: Eukaryota > Viridiplantae > Streptophyta > Magnoliopsida > Asparagales > Orchidaceae > Phalaenopsis > Phalaenopsis hybrid cultivar. Next base: position 89,079 of record JXCR01096771.1, on the reverse strand, counting down.
TATGGAACAAATGTAAACCCTAAAAGCTTATTTAAATTCATGTTAAGTTTTGACCGTTGAATGGTAAAATGAACCGAACAATAGGCCAGAATTAACTTTCACTGAACCAAAGCATAACAAAAAAAGGAAAAAAAAATGCAAATGTTTAGGTTAATAAGAGAAGAAAAGCTGAAGGTCACCTTTCTAATCCCACTCTTTGCTTCAGAAACCAAACACCACTTGAACTTCTCTACGTAATGCTAAAACAAGATTAATGGCATCATTCTTTTTCCTGCGAGCAACTTTAATTAAATGAGCTTCAGAACCGAAACCAGAGCAAAAGAAGAATGGAAATGTAATGGGGAATTTACATTCATATAACATAATTATTATGGCTATACATATCTAACAGCTAAAAATTAATATTTTGCAATCATAGCACTCAAATTTTTAACATCAAGTCAAAAAATATCGCTATTTCTAACTTTTTAAAAATCAAATGCTCCTTTTCATGAATAGGTGTATAGAGCCAAGGTGTTATAAATGAAAATAACAGACTTTGAATGTTAGATATGTAAATCCATAAGAATTGTACAGTGTGCATGTAATTTCCCAAATAATAATTCATAAGCTGAGTTTGAATTAGCAAGGCAAACAGAACACTCCATTATTAGAGGTTATAACATTTTGACAGAACTGAAACTGAAGACTTCATAGTTATTGATTGTATGCAATTTTCCTTTTTTTTGTCAGGATTATTTTTAAAGTCACGAGATTCTTATGTATTGAAAATTTTAAAACGATTGCAGTAAGAAAAATTAAGAGCTCCTCATATACTGCAATCATCTCAAAACAAATCCAACCTGACAAAAGTTTGATCAGAATACCGCGATCCAATTTTTTTCCAATTTTCAATTGTTTTAAAGATTAAATAATAGCATGATATCAATAAAATAAAATAAATAAATAAAAACTAAATCAACANTGTATTACAAAACAACGGTTGATTATAGTTCATTTGGGTTATCAATTGAGGAAACAAACATCAGCCTCATTCACGAGCATGTATTATTTTTTAAAGATATCCTCTTCGAATAAAAGAATATAAACTATAAGATATAAAAATAATCAAATTCATTGCCTTTTATGAAAAACAATTCACATTTCAGATCACTTGCGATGAAGATTATATATTGAATATCTTTGATAGTGTTGTTCTTCCTCATCCACCTAGAAATGTTACTACATCAATCGAACTAAATATTATGTTGATCAAATAGGGTCATTGGAATGCCCACTTACGGGATTTTTTTTTTTTTTGTAATCTTCTAACTCATCAATCACTTACGGATATATCACATAGCGCTCCTAAATATCCCATATTTGATTATACATCATATAAGTGATTTGCGCTCTTAGGAAAGGTAGCCATAACTGGAAGAATTTATAACAGACTAATCTAACAGAAATAACTAACAGAATTAATGGAGGAAAAATCCATACAACATTTTTTACATAATTTTCTGAAAAAGAAAATCATCAGGCTATCTTTTACTAGTCTCCAACATAATTTCCCATATAATTCCCATGTGATTTTTTTCCGACAAACAGTCCATTATAAATTTTCAAAAAATGCATTATTTATAATTTTATGCAAAAACAATACAAAAACATAAAAATTCACACAACAACAATCAAACACAAAGATTTAAATGGTTCGGCAATGAATTAATTCACCTACTTCCATGGGGAGGGAGATTTCACTAGCACCAAATGGGAGAAAGAAAAACGGCTTGGGGTTACAACTCAACACTTCTCACCCCATTCACCCATCAAAAGCCCTGGGTAGCTTTTATAGAGGAGCACTATAACATACAAATAAATAAAGTTAAAAGATTAAATTACCTCCAATTACAATAAAAGTAATAAATGCAACAATCTCACCCCATGTCTTACTTCCAGATAAGTGAGAGATGACCAAGTAAGCTACAACTCCAATTCAGTTGCACCATGATGATTCCCTATGTACACCCACTGAAGGAATCAAGCCTAGCGTAGTTTTTCAAAAAGCCTGACTAAGCAATCAGTCTTGAGCTCGGATGTATCTTCGTGAGCATGTCCCCTAGTTTCTCCTTTGTATTTTTCTTCAATAAAGTTTCTTCTTCTTTTTTCACACTCTTGTTTTTCTTTTGTCTGTTATTTGTCTCTATGAGGTAGGCTTATTACAAAATGGTATCAGAGCACCAGTTTGAATCATGGTGCAGCTGAATTGGAGTTTGTAGCTTATTTGGTCATCTCTCACTTATCTGAAAGAATAAGTTTGTGGCCAAGAATATTGCACTCTGGTTGTCACAAAAAAACCATCAAAGACTCTTGATAAACTCTCAAGTCATTCAATAGGTCATGCATCCATATTGCTTCTTTCTCCGCCTTTGTGTCTGTCACGTACTTAGCCTCAGTAGTGGACAAAGCAACAGTAGACTAAAAAAACAACCTCCAACTGAGTGGACCTCCAACCAATGTGAATAAATAACCAATTGTAGATTTTCGTCTATCTATATCACATGCATAGTCTGAGTCAGTATAACCTATACACAAATCTAAACTGAATGATTGTTTCTCAAACACCAAACCAACATCAACCATGTCATTCAAATACCTCAGAATGCTCTTCAAAGTCTGTCAATCACTCTTTCATGGATTATGCATAAATTTGCTCGCAACACAAATTGCTTGTGTAATGTTTGGTATAGTATAAACTATGACATATATCAGATTGTCCACTGCACTGGGTGGACACTGATCCGAAATCTCAATGGGTAGACTCACCGTTTTGCTTGACTCGTGCATCAGTTTGACACCATCTGTGAAAACTAAAGCATTTTCATCACTAAAATACTTGTAAGATTTAATGCATGGCCACCAGGCGCAACACTCGCAAAAACAGAGCATCTCGCCCGAACACCCATCATTCTAGAAGACAATCACGGAGCCAAGGTCGTAAAGCCTCTGAATCCTCCTACTCCAGAAGGAATTGCCCCACTGAAGGTGTCTTGGGTCATTCTCTAGAAGATTGACTACGTAGGATGGAGGAGTTTCAACATGAGACTCTTCATCTCCTACGTGGGGAGAGAAAACCGCAACCCAATGGAACTTACTTACCACCAGTTCAACATTCAACAGGAAATACCACTCTCGGGTTCTCTCCTAATGCTGAAATATTTCCTCTATCGAGATGAGACACCAATCTTCAGATTGTCCAATTGTTTATGCAATGTTTGGTATAGTATAAACTATAGACATATATCAGATTGTTCACTGCACTGGGTGGACACTGATCCGAACTCAACTGAAAGTGAGATGCAATGGGTAGACTCACCGTCTTGCTTGACCCGTGCATCAATTTGACACCATCTGTGGAAACTAGAGCATTTCCATCATTAAAATACTTGTAAGAATTTTTGCATGGCAACCAGACGCAACACTCGCAACAACAGAGCATCTCGCCCGAACACCCATCAATCTAGAAGACAATCACGGAGCTAAGGTCATAAAGCCTCTGCATCCTCCTACTCCAGAAGGCATTGCCCCATTGAAGGTGTCTTGGGTAACTCTCTAGAAGATTGACTACGTAGGATGGAGGAGTTTCAACATGAGACCCTTCATCTCCTACGTGGGGAGAGACTACTGCAACCCAATGGAACGAACTTACCATCAGTTCAACATTCAACAGAAAATACCTCACTCTCGGGTTCTCTCCTAATGTTGAAATATTTCCTCTACCGAGATGAGACACCGTCTTCTCGACATTACAAATTTCACTCATATGTCTCATGCAACTCACCTGACACCGTCTCGCCTTACTGTCGTTTCTGCTAACATCATTTGAGATGAGCTATGACGCCTGATTGAGGAAAGGTTCCCTAGAAAAAAAGGATAGCTTCCCTACTAGCTGCAACTTCCAAGAATCTTCTCCTTTGGCTGATGCGGTTCTCCAACATCCTATCCCAGCAGGTTTCAAACTCTCAAAAATTGATGTCTATGAAGGGATAACTGACCCATACGAGCGTGTAGACCACTATCGAATCATCATGCACATTTACCGTACTGCTGATGCGCTTCTCTGTCAAGTGTTCCAAGCGACACTTCAAGGTCAAGCTCGCACATTGTTCTACTCTCTTTCGTGGGGACACCATCAACACCTTCAGAGAGCTTGTTAGACTATTCATATAGCAGTTCATAGCAAATAGAAGGACCAATAAAGATTCATCTCACTTATCACGAATTCACCATAATGAGGGGGAATCCTTCTAGAAATACTTCCGCAAGTTCTCCACTGAAGCCCGCCAGATTCCTGGAGTGGATCCGGAGTTACTGAAAGTCTTTCTGGAGGGCTCCATCCAGGACCTTTCTATTCATTACTGATGTGTGAGACGGTGCGCTCTTACTTTGATCTCATCAATCTCATCGAAGCTCAAATCTCTACAAATAAGGTCATCATTGCACACAATGAATAATTTGAGCGATTGGGGGGGCAAGTGTAAGAATAATGTTGGGAATACCAATCAAATCTCACAACGAAAAAATTTCACACCACAAAGGATTCGTGAGCCACGATCAGAAAAAGAATACACATCACTCAACATGTCACGTGTCAATATCCTAATGGTCATTAAGAATGAAGAGACCGACAAGTGACCAAGGCCATTAAGAAATCCAGATAGTGGAGACTGACAGCGACTTTATATATGCTTAAAATACAAGAATTTGATACTGATGCTAGAAGATTTAATTTCCCGGAAACGGCGCCAAAAACTTGACAGCGGTTATAAATTCGATAAAGATGTATATACAATATTCAATAATTGCAAAGTCATACTTATTAACGCAAGTATACGTATCGCTCAAGTAATACAGAGCTCTAATGGAGTCATGAATATCGATCCCAAAGGGAAGGTAAATTAGAGGCTACGAACTAAGATTTTAGAAAATCAATACTTAATCACAACAATATAGTTCAAAATGTTTCTCTGTCACTAATAGACAATTGACATAAATATGTAATTTTAATAACTCTTAAATAACTAACTCTACTAATTAAATTTCTAATGTGAAGTTCAATATATAAGAAAACATTTTTCTCATTGTCAAGAAATTAAAATGAAGGATAATGTGAATTAGTTCAAATTGTTTTGTGTCAAATAGGAGTCTATGCTTATTTACTGAATCTGCGGCTAGGCTGGGAGGATACCAGCTCTCACTTTGGAGCTCTCACGTTCCCCTTGACTGAGGGCTAACATCTACACTTCGGCACCCAAACGATAGGACCGAATTGAGGATTTTAGTCTGTCACTCTAAAATCTTCAATTCTACGTCCGATAATTTTATTTCCCTATTTATTTGCACCCAACTTTCAAGAACTTTGACCTCCTTGAATTTTGGATGTAATATTCACTTTAGTGTAAAATTTAACATATTTTAACAAATTAATTGGTCAGACTGAAAGTAAATTAAGATCGAAGTGAAAAGATCATCACAACTTCTTTAACATTCTCAAGGCTTAACCAATTCAAATCACTAATTCACAAAATCTCAAGACAAGGAGAAAGACAAAGACAACTACTCAAAACTCATGGGGAAGATACGACAAAACTCAGAATTTATATATAAAAGCAAAGTCATACAAACTACAATAAGTAAACACCACTTATCTTTAATTCCTCCCCAAGCAAACTCCTCGAAGTTTCTCTGAATCTTTTATTTTCTTTACAGTACATAAAATTTTTCTTCGAAGCGGCAAGGAGGAAGTAATCTATCACTTTCTCTCCACTCTTACAATCTCTTGAAGAATTCCTCAACCCTAAATTAAACTCTCTACACTCTACACCCCTTTTTTCTAATTTTATGCAAAAAAATTCTCTTAAAGTAGTAGAAGATTTTTTCTAAGAGTTGTCTAAGCATCCCCTAAAAAATCGTCCACATTCAATGCACCTGTTGAGATACCCGCCGATCTCGCCTTCGGCGGCCTTGAGGGCGCCTTCGGCGGCCTTCTAGAATATTTGATTCTGAACTCTCAGGAAAAACACGTCGTCGGCGCTGTTGGGCTCGCCGTCGGAGCCCTATTTCAAATCTTCATATTTTAGTCATTTTCGCTCTAAATTTGCTCCTTTTTGCATCTTTTTGCTTTAATGACCATAATTCAACATATCTGCAACAAAATATCAAAAATATATTTCTTTAAAGTGCAATATCATCAAAATCAGTGTAAAATAGGTATGAAAATCTCAACATATTTTTCTTTGGTCACTTAGCCAATAACAGCGAACGGTTCGCCATAAGTTTTGTCAGTCTAGTCAATAATGTGGACCACCACCTATACAATGGGGTGTAGCAAATAGTCATGGATAAACCTAAATCCATAACCTAAAAAAGTTCAGAGTTAAAACTGTCAGGCAATAGTGTTGAATGTGACTAGATAATCAAATAACCCCCAATCATTGCACTATAATGAGACAGTGCACTGACCACACACCCACGAGAATATAAATTCTTGCGTAAGCATCGACACCACAACACCAAGAAGTGGCGCTATGGCTCAAATGGTAATAGCTACAACAATGTTATGGCACAAAGGCTAAATATGGGTTCTTATGCTCAACTCACTTGAGAAAATGAGGATGACGGAAGGCGGAGGGCAATCAATCCTCTACCAGTCACCGAAACAACAACTCTTGATCTTGAGTTCATCGAAGGAATGACCGAAGCAACAGGAATGACCGAAGCAACCATGACATTCTTCGCTCCACATGTTTCTTCGAGATTCACGATATGTCTCGAGATTAAAGTCGGGTGATGAAAATTTGTTCATGGCATATCAGTTGTCTCATATTTTTGGGCGGGACCAACCTCGTCACCCAAAAATATCACGATCTAAATAGTTCAATTTTTTTCCNTTAATCCTGAATCAAATTGGCCTTTTCCTCTGGTTTGAGTTATCTCTTTGTCTATGGAATGCTCAGCATTAAGCATATGAGTTTAATTCTGTTTTTATCATTCTTCTGTTCTTCTTTTCGTAGAGTCACTTATGTTCGGCGGGGGACCCCTAGCATCTCAAGTGATTAGGGGGGAGCAGAATTTGAACCTGCAATCTTCATNTTAATCCTGAATCAAATTGGCCTTTTCCTCTGGTTTGAGTTATCTCTTTGTCTATGGAATGCTCAGCATTAATCATATGAGTTTACTTCTGTTTTTATCATTCTTCTGTTCTTCGTTTCGTAGAGTCACTTATGTTCGGCGGGGGACCCCTAGCATCTCAAGTGATTAGGCGGGAGCAGAATTCGAACCTGCAATCTTCAGGTCATGAGTTATCTGAGGCTCAAGATCCGTCTCTGATAGAATCAGAAAACGAGCACTCAAATCAAGCTATGATTACATCCTACTTCGGGGGCTTTTTCATCTCTCTTGACCCGGTGGCATTTTGTCTCTTGCAGATATATCTTTGGAAACTGAATTTAATAGCCAAGAAATAGCAAAATTGGTATTTCATACTGTCAGGTTTGGAGAAAGCTTCCATCTAGAAAACTAAGCTTCTTCTTGGCTGTAAGGCAATCATCATCTCTCTGCTCCATGATGTGTAATTATTATCGACAAGGATTTGTGAAATNGCCAAGAAATAGCAAAATTGGTATTTCATACTGTCAGGTTTGGAGAAAGCTTCCATCTACAAAACTAAGCTTCTTCTTGGCTGTAAGGCAATCATCATCACTCTGCTCCATGATGTGTAATTATTATCGACAAGGATTTGTGAAGTCAAAGAAATTCCTGGACTATTAGAATGATGTAGATAATCAGGAGAACGTGGATAGTCGATGTCCATGATCCCCAATTCTATTGGGCAGAGAGGCAAAGCCGGAGAGGGAAGTTACGAGAGAATCAATGGTGGAGCTCGAGGAAGAGCTAACGGGTTGCAGAAGAACAGGATCTTGCAAGATGGCTTAACCGGTCCTCTTCCAACTCAAAAAGAAAAAAAAAATTTGAAGATTCAAACTGGTGCTCTGATACCATTTTGTAATAAGCCTACCGCAGAGAGACTAAAGGCAGATAAAAGAAAAACAGGAGTGTGATAAAAGAAGAAACTTTATTAACTTTCTTCTTATTACCCAGTTGCAAGGGTCGATCTCATTCTAATTTTTTTTAAATGATCAATACCCAATGCAACTGTAAAATTAAAAAAAAAGTTTGATTCAACAGTGCACAAGAATTGCACCTTGAAGAGTTTTTTTGACAAACATGGTATAATACATTGACTTTCTTGCATAAATACATCTCAACGAAAACGACATTTAGTCCACATTGCTAGGGCTTTATTTTTTCAATTTTGAGTTCCTATTCGTTTTAGTAATGGGTGCATTCTCACTAATACATTTCTACTAAATCAAACCATACCAACTTTACTTAAAAATCAATTGCCTTTCAAATTGTATTACAAAACAACGGTTGATTATAGTTCATTTGGGTTATCAATTGAGGAAACAAACGTCAGCCTCATTCACGAGAATGTATTATTTTTTAAAGATATCCACTTCGAATAAAAGGATATAAACTATATGATATAAAAAATAATCAAATTCATTGTCTTTTATGAAAACAATTCATATTTCAGATCACTTGCGATGAAGATTATATATTGAATGTTTTTGATAGGGTTGTTCTTCCTCATCCACCTACAAATGTTACTACATCAATCGAACTAAATATTAAGTCGATCAAATCGAGTCATTGGAATGCCCACTTACGGGATTTTTTTTTGTAATCTTTTAACTCATCAATCACTTCCGGATATATCACATAGCGCTCCAAAATATCCCATATTTGACCATACATCATATAAGTGATTTGCACTCTTAGAAAAGGTAACCATAGCTGGAAGAATTCATAACAGACTAATCTAACAGAAATAACTAACAGAATTAATGGAGGAAGAATCCATCCAACATTTTTGACATAATTTTCTGAAAAAGAAAATCATCAGGCTATCTTTTACTAGTCTCCAACATAATTTCCCATATAATTTCCATGCGAAATTTATCTGACAAACGGTCTATCATAAATTTTCAAAAATGCATTATTTATAATTTTATGCAAAAACAATACAAAAGCATAAAAATTCACACAATAACAATCAAACACAAAGATTTAGATGGTTCGACGTTGAATTGATTCGCCTACTTCCATGGGGAGGGAGATTTCACTAGCACCAAATGGGAAAAGGAAAAACGGTTTGGGGTTACAACTCAACACTTCTCACCCCATTCACCCATCAAAAGCCCTAGGTACCTTTTATAGAGAAGGACTAGAGCATACAAATAAATAAAGCCAAAAGATTAAATTACCTCCAATTACAATAAAAGTAATAAATGCAACAATCTCACCACATCTCTTACTTCCAGATAAGTGAGAGATGACCAAATAAGCCACAAACTCCAATTCAGCTGCACCATGATGATTCCTTATGTACCACCCAAATAAGCCACAAACTCCAATTCAGCTGCACCATGATGATTCCTTATGTACCACCTGCTGAAGGAATCAAGCCTCGCGTAGTTTTTCAAAAAGCCTGACTAAGAAATCAGTCTTGAGCTCGGATGTTCGCTAAATTCCTGCAGCAAGTGAACTTCTGGACTTGTAGTGTCTTCGTGAGCATGTCCTTTGGATTCTCCTTTATATCTATCTTCTTCAATAAAGTTTCTTCTTCTTTTATCACACTCTTGTTTTTCTTTTGTCTGTTATTTGTCTCTCTGTTGTAGGTTTATTACAAAATGGTATCAGAGCACCAGTTTGAATCATGGTGCAGTTGAATTGGAGTTTTTAGCTTATTTGGTCATCTCTCACTTATCCGAAAGAATAAGTTTGTGGCCAAGAATATTGCACTCTGGTTGTCACCAAAAACCATCAAAGACTCTTGATCAATGATCCCGACGATATAGTTGTGCAAAATATATACAGTTGACTCCGTTTTTCAACGGCGCCAAAAACTTAATGTGTTATTTTATGAATAAGAAATTTAAGCAATTTATGTAGGGATTCTACGCAAGTATACATATCGTTATTAAGTAATACAATACTTTTTGTTTAAGTCCCAAATATCGATCTCACGAGGAAGGTTTAAATTTGAAGTGATAAATTAACTAGGAAATTCACATCAATAAAATAAAATTATTGTCACTAAATTTTGAATATTTGATGTACTATCAGAACAAAATTATTAACTACTATCAAAGATGAAATGCAAAGTTTAAACAGTAACTACCAAACTATATTTATGTGATGAAATTATCTAATATGAAAAAGTATCTTTCCCACTACAATGATCTTTTAGTAAAATGAGTAATGTTCTCCACTGAAGCCCGCCAGACTCCTGGAGTGGATCTGGAGTTACTGAGAGTCTTTCTGGAAGGCTCCATCCAGGACCTTTCTATTCATCACAGATGCGTGAGACGGTGCACTCTTACGCTGATCTCATCCATCTCATCGAAGCTCAAATCTCTACAAACAAGGTTATCATTGCACATAATGAACAATTTGAGCGATTGGGGGGCAAGTGTAAGAATAACGTTGGGAATACCGATCAAATCTCACAACGAAAAGATTTCACACCACAGGAGATTCATGAGTCACGATCTAAAAAAGAAAACAGTGTTCTACTCTCTCCTGTGAGGGCACCATAAACACCTTCAAAGAACTTGCTAGATTATTCATAGAGTTGTTAATAGCAAATAGAAGGATCATCAAAGATTCATCTCACTTATCACGAATTCACCATAATGAGGGGGAATCCCTCTAGGAATACTTCCACAGGTTCTCCACTGAAGCCCGCAAGATTCTTGGAGTGGATTCGGAGTTACTGAGAGTCTTTCTGGAGGGCTCCATCCAAGACATTTCTATTCATCACTGATGCGTGAAACGGTGCACTCTTACACTAATCTCATCCATCCCATCGAAGCTCAAATCTCTACAAACAAGGTCATCATTGCACATAATGAACAATTTGAGTGATTGGGCAAGTGCAAGAGTAATGTTGGGAATACCGATCAAATCTCACAACGAAAAAATTTCACACCACAGGGGATTCGTGAGTCACGATCAGAAAAAGAATACACGTCACTCAACACGTCACGTGACAATATCCTAATGGTCATTAAGGATGAAGAGACCGTCAAGTGGCCAAGGCCGTTAAGAAATCCAGATAGTGGAGACCAGCCTCAATATTGTCATTTCCACATTGCAAAAGAACATTGGAAAGCAAGATATTTTCAATTAAAGGAAGAAATTGAACGTTTAATACATCAATGTCACCTAGGTCACTACTTACAAGAACAGGTTAAGGGGAACCAGAAGAGAATCATCAAAATTATCAAATGAGAAGTACAACTTCAAATTATCTTATTTGAGTAAAATTTTAGCTTATAAACTCCTAATTTTATTTTTGTAAAATTTTAATGTTACTTTAAACTGTAATTTCAATAAAAATTTTTATTTTCTCATGAAAGATTTTTGTGTCGAAAGTCTTCTTGTGAGCAAGTGGTAGACAAGATTTTCATCCATGCCCCTAGAAAGTCCCCTTAAGCCAGGCAAGACTAGATAGAAATAAATGATGCTCCTGAAAGTCAAGCCTAAGAGACAAGACTTGATGAGAAGCTACTATGCCCCTACAAGTCGAACCTAAGAGGCAAGACTCGACAGAAAAATAAGATACTCCTGGAAGTCGAACTCAAGAGGCAAGACTCGACGGGAAGATACGATACTCGTAGAAGTCAAGCCCAAGAAGCAAGACTCGATGAGAAGCTACCATGCCCTTGGAAGTCGAACCCTCGTCAAAACACGATGGGAAGATACGATACTCTTGAAAGTCGAGCCCAAGAGACAATACTTGATAAGAAGCTACCATGCCCTTGGAAGTCAAGCCCAAAAGTCAAGACTCGATGGGAAGACACGGTACTCTTGGAAATCAAGCTCAACAGACAAAACTCGATGAGAAGTTACAACGACCCTGAAAGACAAACCCAAGAAACAAGTCTCGATGGAAAGCTAGCAGTGGACAAGACACTCACTAGAAAGACTCCACGAGAGCAAGTGATTAACATGGTCTCCACTCAAAGACCTCATAAGGCTATAAGCCTTAAAAGACATAAGTATATCAAAGACCTTAGAAGGCTACAAGACTCGGAAGATGCAGATACATCAAAGACCTCAGAATGCTACATACGTCAGAAGGCATAGGTACATAAAAGATCTTAGAAGGCTACAAGGCGCAGAAGCTATCAGTTCATTTCAAGCTCTTATCAGGCATAAGCCTGAGAGGGCATAGTCTCGAAATGCACAAGCTGCAAAAGATACGCAATTCTCCATTTTATAAAGTATGTACTAACTTTAATTATAGAATTTCGTATGATTTAGAAGCCACACCAATCTTAGAAACAATGTCAAAGACATACAAGAAATACATTATTATCATCTACAAATGTCACATCAGATAGTTAAAAAGACTATAAAGACCAACAAGAATTGATACAAAGGTTATAAGAGATATCGATACTAAAGAAGCATGAAAATTTTCCCCTCAAAGCCCCGCAGGAAAACTCTAGCATTTTTTCATCTCCACCGATGTGCGCAGAAACAATAAGCAAGAAGATCTCGTTGATCTGTTATTAGGGTTTGGAGTGGTAAATGAGCTGAAATGGTGTTTCGTTTTGAGTTATGGGAGAAGGGAGCCTGTTAATGAGATAGTTTGCAGTTATGATGGCTACAATCCCAAAATTTGGGAGGAGATATGTTGTGTTGAGAAGTGTTCGAGCAATTTCAACTAAGTGCCGGTGTTTACATTCAGCGATCCCATTCTGTTCGAGAGTGTAAGGACTACGAAATTGATGTGAAATATCATGGTTTTGTAAGTATGTGAGAAGAGTATGAGATTTATATTCACCGCCACCATCTGAGTGGAGGTATTTATTTATTTTTATTGAGGTGAGTTTGTATGTGTTGATGCAATTTTATAAAATATTGAGTGACCTCGGATTTGTGTCGTATGGGAATGCACCAACAAAAACATAAACAAGCATCTATAAAAGTGACATAGAAAATATATCCTTCAATAGATGAGTAAGAAAAGGGGACCCAAACATCAAAGCATATTATGTCAAAAACAACATATTTCGTATCGCTAGAGGTAAACTTCAATTTATGACTCTTAATTTGTTAGAGAATCAAGACATGTAATGGAAGTTGTGGGAATCTTTAAATGCAAATTATGTTTTGAATAAGAGATATAGTCTTGTGATGGGGTGGTCGAGACGCCGATGTCGCATTTAGAGGAGTTCAGAGAGTGATACAGAGCAGCTGTGTGCTAAAGTCCTTATTTAGCTGAGCCAGCCAAAAGGAGTTTCTTGAATTTGTTAGCTTGAATGCAGAAGTTGTTCGCATAAAAAATAACCTGATATGCATTATCTTTAGCCAGCTTTTGAACAGAAATAAGATTATGGGAAAGAGAAGGAACGCGTAAGAAAGGGATAAGATGAGCTTACGGTTCAAAGTGGGGAGAATCCCCTTATCGGTGTAAGAAATTTTTGTAGATTGGACATTGCTTACCACAATCTTGTTTGTACCGTTGTAGGAAACAGCATGCTGAAGATGTTGTATGTGGGGAGTTATGTGTCGTAGCACCTGTTTCCAGGATCGATTCTTCAAGAGAATGATGGATGTCAGTGCGAAGGGCCGCGATTATGGAAGGAGTTGGTGGTTTGTATTGTAGATTGGCTCTATGCCAACATTGAGCGGCGGAGTGTCGTTTCTTATAACATATTTGACATGTGATGGCGGGTTTTTGTTTGATATTTTGGATGAATTGTTGAGATATGTTATTGGGAATCTGTTTTTTGAAAATTGTGTTGTTGACTTTGAGTACCATCATTTTCGTATGTAAGAAGTGTCGATGGTTGGGAGATCTTGTTAGCTTCGGTTGTGAGATGACACCCTTAGCTATAAAGAAGAGGATAGTAGGTTTCTAGAGAGATGGGATTCAGTTGAGAATGAATGGCAGTCCTAAAACCCTAGTAACTTGGGGGAAGACCGTTTAAGATATCGCGGATGACGTCTTCATTGTCAATTTTGCATCTGGCTGCTGTGATATTGTCTACCATTGTTTTGACAATGGTGGGATATTGTTGCATTGTGTTGGTTCCCATTGATATGTGATGAAGCTCGTTTTCTAAATCACCCTTAAGCGATTGGCAGGCTGAAAACGGTTTTCTAAAGAAATCCAGATGTTGACAGTACTTTTAAGATGAATAATATATGATATGATAGGGGTGGAAATTGTAGACATGAGAGAAGCCGCAAGATTGTGATCTGCTAATTGCCAAAGAAGGTATTCATCCATTTCTTCAAGGTTACCAGGTTGTTCTTGATTGAATCTTGGAGGAATCTTGGTACGGGGATCGAGTAAAGGACCAAAACCATTTGCATAAAATATCTTTTGAATCTGGACATTTCAGATGGGATAATTGTCATAAGATAAGCTTTGACTGGTCATAATCTTGATGTGAAACAGCAAGAATTTGAGAGAAGTGGGAATGTTGGTTTCTTTAATTTTGGAGAGGGTAAAGGAAGGGCGGGTGGTAGATTGTGAGGTGTTTTGTGAGGAGGAGTCCATGTTAAGGGAAAGGAAGGGAAGAAGGTGAGAGAGGAGCGAGAAGAGTCAAACCTCAGGCAAAGTTCTTGGAAGAAGAACAGGAAGAGAACCGAATGGCTCTAATACCATGAAGAAGAAAGGAAAACATAGATGTTGGAGCTAAGTCAAAAGAAAAGATAAGTAACTCTAAACAGAATTCTCTTATTCACCTTATACACTTACAATTACAAATAATCCTTTATATTGTTCAGTACAGGGGTAAAACTGGAAGTCCATAATACAAAAGATAAAGATAAAGTAAGCCAGTGCTAGGGAGAATTAGGAGACGATGCCAATAGAGGAGTCCTAGGCAAAGCACGAAGGGAGAAGAGGTCATGCGTCTTCAGCACAGGTATGATTCCTTGTTAGTGAGTATACATGGGATCATGAGTAAAATGACAGAGAAGGGGGTGGAGCGGGATGCAGGGACTGGGCCATGGGATAGAAAATAGGAAAGAGGCTTAGGGATGGCAGGAGCAAGGGTTGGGAATAACCATACTTTGATAACATGCTGAGAGTAAATAAACTTCTTAATCACTGAGATGGCCACTCATTTATGATAGGAGAACCAATTACAAAGGAATCATGAAATAAACATACACCAATAATAATAAATAGGAAATTTTCTAAAAATAACATTCCAAGTTAAGAGGAGTAAAAGAATGGAATAAGAGAAAGAATTAAGTATGAAAATGGTTAAAACCAAAAAATAGTCTCTAACCTAGGCAGCCTTACCTTTATATTAATATTCATTACCATTAATCTTTAATCTTCTACCATTATTTGTGACTAGCTTCAGAAATTCTCACCACTATTCATTCTTATTTAATGTTAAATCTAATTTACGCACATATTTATTCACAGTTCATACCAATATAAACTCTACTTTACCCATATTCAGTTAAAAAAAGCCATGTTAATTATATCTATCAGCTTCAATGGTTAATCTGATGTAATCCATAATACAAACCCAAACCACAAGTCTGCCCTTAATTATTTTATCTGTAATTAGCGCAACTGATGCAATCCATAACACATTACTCATTGCATTCATTTTAGTTTTAGTATGTGGCAATAAAAATATTCTTATTTCTATGATACTCAACTTGATTATAAATTTATTTCCCTATACTAAGGTCCAATAATGAGTCCACATTTATATTGAAGGTTAAGAAAATGAATTTAAGATCCTGTCAAAGGCTTGGTAACAAGTCTACAGTTCATCTGCACATGTAACTGAACAAGTAAAAAACCTCCATTTCCATCAGCCATTCTCCAACAAGTATACCCTCTTTCTTGCTCAAAGTATTTCTTATAATGCTAGTTGTTGCAGTAAATATACAGAATATATAAGCCAACACAAAAGTTAGAGAAATCAACAATCTGTAAATATCTCTATAACTCTGGAACTTGAATGCCGTGCAAAGCAAAACAAAACAGAAAGAATGGCTGTCAGAGGTCTAATGCTAGTATAAGAATACTCTAAATGTTTCAAATAAAAAAAAGGACTGCCTACCTAGCAACTCCCAAAGGAGAGCTCCTTATGTCGCTCAAGTTATCAGTAACACCACTCTTCAATCAAATATTGAAAATTGGCTCTTCCCCCCAACATTTACATCGACAGAGGTAAGGAATATCTCCCATCCCTTTTCCTTGCAAGCTTTCTCTGCCTGGAAAATCTCAGGCACGTTGGAAGAAGAATCCCAACACATATAGCTACAGCAGAAAGTCTATAAAGCTTGAAGTAGAAAGAGATGTAGGAAGAAATTATTACGAAGCAAAAGAATAGGGCAAATATCAGAGCCACAACAACATCCTTCCTGCAAAAAATAAATTCAATAATCACCAGTAAATCAATATTAGCAATTTTTATGTTTATGATGACAATTGTAAACTAAAACATCTATAAAAACGAGCTAATGGTTTCTCCTAACAACAACAACAACAACAACAACAAAGCCTTAATCCCACTACGTGGGTTTCTCCTAACAATAAATAAAAAAGAAAGATCCTATCAATATGGAAAATTTCACATTCCGGATCGAACAAAAAGAAATTTTAAGGGTATACTGAATTTCAGTCATTTGAATCTTGAATCTTTTAAATAGTAATTCATAAATGCAATGTAAGCCCACTTGCATAAGTTTCATGCATCGATGTTACAGTGAAGGATAATACTCCGGTAAAAAAAAGGAAGTCAGAAGAAATTCAAGNAAAAAGAAAGATCCTATCAATATGGCAAATTTCACATTCCGGATCGAACAAGAAGAAATTTTCAGGGTTATTCGATATGTACTGAATTTCAGTCATTTGAATCTTGAATCTTTTAAATAGTAATTCATAAATGTAATGTAAGCCCACTTGCATAAGTTTCATGCATCGATGTTACAGTGAAGGATAATACTCCGGAAAAAAAAGGAAGTCAGAATAAATTCAACTTATGTCAAACGATAAAAAAGAAATGAAGATGACCGATTCCTGATCTGGGGCTTTGGAGAAAAAATCAGCAGAGCGGCCCACTTGCGTTGGGATCGGATCTGATATTCTCTCAACTCTTCCACCAGCTGTGATCGTGTGATCATCTCTATCACTCCTGTCGCCGGAGAGCCGCCGCTTCCCGGGCCGAATCCGNGATCTGATATTCTCTCAACTCTTCCACCAGCTGTGATCGTGTGATCATCTCTATCACTCCTGTCGCCGGAGATCCGCCGCTTCCCCGGCCGAAACCAGCCGATCTCTGCAACAAAAGGGCGACCCCAAAACAACAAAATTCAAAAAAATTAAAATAGGCAATACAGGTTGTGCTCCCTCGCGGGAGGAATTTAAGCAATTTTGGCAACTCGCTTCTTGACCAACTTCGAATCCGATTCGATGCCGAGATAATGGAACCATAAATGTTAACCCCCCACACCTTTAGCATATGACTTTTAGGAGATTTAAATTATTATAAACAAAAAATTGCATATTTACCTGCACGGTGGTTGAGGTTGTAATTTGCACCATGACATCACNGCAACTCGCTTCTTGACCAACTTCCGAATCCGATTCGATGCCGGGATAATGGAACCATAAATGTTAACCCCCCACACATTTAGCATGAGATGACATAGGGGATTTAAATTTTTATAAACAAAAAATTGCATATTTACCTGTATGGTGGTTGAGGTTGTAATTTGCACCATGACATCACATATTAGAATTTTCACCATGTCAATCACAAATATTTATACGCCACCAACAAATTATCATAATCCAGCACGAATCTCGATGCAATATTTTGAGCACAAATATTCAAACTTCGATTGCGAGTCATCCGGAACTTTGATTTCAGCAAAATTATAGTCAAACTGATCGGCTCGATGAAACGGACCTAATGATATAAAAGTTAGTCCAATCTGAGTCAAATCCGGCTCGAATCAAGTCATTAAACCACTACTACGGGATTTTCAGAGGCATTTGAAAGGTCAAAAAGATGTCGAATCTAGCGAGTTTATAGTCGAATCGAGCATCTAGAAAAGACAAATCCAACGAACTCATGATTGCTCGATTCCGACATTNGGGATCATGAGTAAAATGACAGAGAAGGGGGTGGAGCGGGATGCAGGGACTGGGCCATGGGATAGAAAATAGAAAAGAGGCTTAGGGATGGCAGGAGCAAGGGTTGGGAATAACTATACTTTGATAACATGCTGAGAGTAAATAAATGTCTTAATCACTGAGAGGGCCACTTATTTATGATAGGAGAACCAATTACAAAGGAATCATGAAATAAACATACACCAATAATAATAAATAGGAAATTTTCTAAAAATAACATTCCAAGTTAAGAGGAGTAAAAGAATGGAATAAGAGAAAGAATTAAGTATGAAAATGGTTAAAACCAAAAAATAGTCTCTAACCTAGGCAGCCTTACCTTTATATTAATATTCATTACCATTAATCTTTAATCTTCTACCATTATTTGTGACTAGCTTCAGAAATTCTCACCACTATTATTCTTATTTAATGTTAAATCTAATTTACGCACATATTTATTTACAGTTCATACCAATATAAACTCTACTTTACCCATATTCTGTTAAAAAAAGCCATGTTAATTATATCTATCAGCTTCAATGGTTGATCTGATGTAATCCATAATACAAACCCAAACCACAAGTCTGCCCTTAATAATTTTATCTGTAATTAGCGCATCTGATGCAATCCATAATACAAATCCATAATACATTTCTCATTGTATTCATTTTAGTTTTAGTATGTGGCATTAAAAATATTTTTATTTCTATGATACTCAACTTGATTATAAATTTATTTCCCTATACTATGATCCAATAGTGAGCCTCCACATTTATATTGACAGTTAAAAAAAGGAACTTAAGATCCTGTCAAAGGCTTGGTAACAAGTCTACAGTTCATCTGCACATGTAACTGAACAAGTAAAAAACCTCCATTTCCATCAGCCATTCTCCAACGAGTATACCCTCTTTCTTGCTCTAAGTATTTCTTATAATGCTAGTTGTTGCAGTAAATAAACAGAATATATAAGCCAACACAAAAGTTAGAGAAATCAACAATCTGTAAATATCTCTAAAACTCTGGAACTTGAATGCCGTGCAAAGCAAAACAAAACAGAAAGAATGGCTGTCAGATGTCTAATGCTAGTATAAGAATACTCTAAATGTTTCAAATAAAAAAAAGGACTGCCTACCTAGCAACTCCCAAAGGAGAGCTCCTTATGTCGCTCAAGTTATCAGTAACACCACTCTTCAATCAAATATTGAAAATTGGCTCTTCCCCTCAACAGCTACATCGACAAAGGTAAGGAATATCTCCCATCCCTTTTCCTTGCAAGCTTTCTCTGCCTGGAAAATCTCAGGCACGTTGGAAGAAGAATCCCAACACATATAGCTACAGCAGAAAGTCTATAAAGCTTGAAGTAGAAAGAGATGTAGGAAGAAATTATTACGAAGCAAAAGAATAGGGCAAATATCAGAGCCACAACAACATCCTTCCTGCAAAAAATAAATTCAATAATCACCAGTAAATCAATATTAGCAATTTTTATGTTTATGATAACAATTGTAAACTAAAACATCTATAAAGACAAGCTAATGGTTTCTCCTAACAATAAACAAAAAAGAAAGATCCTATCAATATGGCAAATTTCACATTCCGGATCGAACAAGAAGAAATTTTCAGGGTTATTTGATATGTACTGAATTTCAGTCATTTGAATCTTGAATCTTTTAATTAGTAATTCATAAATGTAATGTAAGCCCACTTGCATAACTTTCATGCATCGATGTTACAGTGAAAGATAATTCTCCGGCAAAAAAAGGAAGTCAGAAGNATTTTGACTTATTTAATGATGACCCAACACATTTATTAATTACATTGTAGTCCCAAAATTAATCCAACATAATTTTCTTAAAAAACTCTTTATATAAACCACTTCCTCGATGTCAGCATATAAGAAGTATTTCTTACATCATATTGCTTTATAAGTCACACATGATTTGATACTAGGGATATCGAAATGTAAAAAGTATTTATTTTAGTAACATAAATAAAAATTTCTTGATAATCAATCTCACATGATTGAGTATTTTATTTGTTATGCATCTCACTTTATATCCTTATCGGCTTTCATATGTTTGTATTTTATTTTGAAAATTCATTTGCATCATTCCATTATTTCCCTAGCAATTCAATAATCTCCCATATATGATTTTTTTCTAAGTCATTTAATCTATTCTCTCATGATTTTCTTTTATTTTTTTTTTATTTTTAAGTATTTTAGCGGCGGTTAGAAAAGCTTTAAAAGACATGTATGATTTACGAAATAAAGTGTATTGATATATATGATATGTATGAGAGGTAGTGAGTTCAGTAGTGTTACCTACTAATAATTTTGAGTCTTGAATTTGCTGGAGATTTTTGCTAGGCTTGTTCTTTCTTGTATATATATAAAGAAAGATAGTTGATACATTGTTTGTATTTGTAGAATTTTAGGTTACGAACATATTAAGAAATAAATATAATCAAGATGAAAGTTATCTCCCTTAAGAAAAATCTGAGTGAAGAAGCTATGTGTCAAGTAAATATGCACCTGAGAACTCTGGAATGAATTTTTTCTCTATGTTGTTCATGTACATGAACAGAAACCTTCCATTCAAAAATTTTTTAAGGATTCATTGAAATTTTATCTATATGAAAAAATTCTACAAAATAGTTTAGTAGAGCTTTGAAAATGAATACTCCAAAGGATATCTTATTGATTAAATAGGAAGTTCTTAGAACAACTCTTCCCAATACTATTTTGGTATTTGAATGTGCAGAAAAAGTATCCCAGTCACCTCTAAAAAACGACTATTTTTTTGTCACTTCGTTTTATTGGGGGAGTGTCAAGAAGGAATATTGCAGGATAATATCTGCTTCTCTTAAATATATTATTATGTAATTAAAATAATCACGAGTATTGTTAAATCAAAAGTATTTGAACACATAGTTAAATCTGTTTTCTTATTATGACAATTGTCACATCCTGAGTTCGAAAGACGGGATACTCCAGCAATATAGGATGTGATGAAATGAATTGAATTTGTTTTTGTATTATAAGAAAGAATATTATCTAAGTAATAACAAAAAGAATGAGAAAAAGTCTATTTTACATAAATAAATATTGTACAATTGATACAACTAAAAGAAAATGAGATAACCAAAGAAATTAAAATGAAAATAAGGAAATAACTATTCATACCCAGAAAGAAAATACAATTGCTTATTCAAAACCAAAAAAAAAATACCAACACTAAATCTAAATCAGGAAAGTCTATTTCGGTAAAAAAGGTCCTCTTAGTGGTTAGGTGAAACATGTATATAAAAATATCAATAAGTGAATTTCAAAATCAAACTCAATAACTAACAACTATTTATTAAAACATAAATGAAGGAAAATATAACATGCAATATGACCAATAAATAGAGTTATTTTACTATGCGTATAGAAGAATTTGCAAAGGCTATCACATGTTTGTAATCTTGAATATGAGTAACTTGAATACATGCACACTTATTTAGATTTTTACATGCTACAATATCATGTAGTTTTATGCAGATATGACTCGTGAATCAATTAATGTTGCCTGATAATATTATATATATATAGTCGGTTTACTATGACACCCTAAATCAATTAATGTTGCCTGATAATATTATATATATATAGTCGGTTTACTATGACACCCTAAAATAAGAAAAGGAGGGCATAATTCCCATACAAATTCACTAATTTATATGAGGACCCATAAAAAGGTTTAATACAGGCATAATAATGTTATAATATTAGTTACATTTCATGCACTACAATCAAAACACAAGAATATAATTACAAAATGTCCATCAATAATATAAACAATTGTGGAACTGAAATAATAAGATTTACCACATCAAATAAATAAAAATAATAATAAATATTGAAATAAGGAAAGGTAAATAATTAAACATGTGGCTAAGCAACGATTGAACATGGTTAATTACACATTAATATCATTATAAGCAAAAAAANTCCCATACAAATTCACTAATTTATATGAGGACCCATAAAAAGGTTTAATACGGGCATAATAATGTTATAATAATAGTTACATTTCATGCATTACAATCAAAACACAATAATATAATTACAAAATGCCCATCAGTAATATAAACAATTGTGGAACTGAAATAATAAGATTTACCATATCAAATAAATAATAATAATAATAAATATTGAAATAAGGAAAGGTAAATAATTAAACATGAGGCTAAGCAACGATTGAACATGGTTAATTACACATTAATATCATTATTTGAAAAAAATGGAAACTACTAAAGGTATATGACAAAATTTAAAATGATATGAATGACAAACCTACAATTAGCTATGAATCTAATACAACTAACAAAGATAGCACCCCATGACTGGTAAGGGAATGTTATCCCATAATAAAAAATAATTATTTACCACGAGGCGGAAAACATGATTTCTCTACAAATTTGACGACACGACTATCAATCATATACTAATTAAGAAATAAGTTAAAATATTTATAAAATTAAACTTATTTATTCATGAAATTAGATGCTGCCAATTCAAAATATTATTATTATTATTGTTGTTGTTATTGTTGTTGTTGCTGCTGTTATATTTTTAAAAGTAAGGATTTATGAACCTAATTATACTTGGCTTAATGAAATGTTTTTTAACATGCTTTATTTTCTTTACATTTAGCGCCTATTTTTTAATGAAATTGTACTTTAAAAAAGGGTATTTTCATGTTTTCTTTACAGGCATAATAGTTAGGAAACATGGAGTGAATTGGAGTTGAAGCGGATCGAAGTAGAGGCAAAATGGAGAACAGAGTAAACTAGCATACTAGCGCCTAGGTGCCAGCTTCTGGAGCCTAGACGCCACCCCTTGGCGCCATGACACCAACTCCTAGCTCCTAGGAGCCAGAAAATCCCAAGAAACCCAAGAAGGTGGTGCCTAGGCACCACAGAGTAACGCCTAGGCATCAGAACTGTCCTGTGTGGTTTTAGTACGCCCCCGGGAGTTATTTGACGAACTTGGTTGGGTGGCGAAGCACTTTTTGGCATTCCTAAGTCCTAGAATTCTCTAAGAATGCCAACAGGTTGTAGATAAGAGTAGGATTTAGATTATTTCACTTACTCTGGAGAGATTTTAGAGGGAAATTTGAGAGAATTTGTAAGGGTTTTACTTTAGCATCTTGTGCAGCATTGTGAAGGACTTTGTCCATGGAATTTGCTTTTCTTTTCATAAAGGAAAAGCTAAGTATTGAGTTTAATATTGTTTGATTTCCGTTGTAAACACATATTTGGTGAAATTTCTTGTATTAAATGAAGATTTCTATTCTGTTCAATATGTGCAGTGAATAGATTTCTTATACTTTTCTCTTGTGATTGTAAGGTTAAATCTAAAGGATCATTGATGCTATGGAATTGGTTTTTATTACTTAATGTGATGAGTATTCTTCTAGGCTTAATTTACATTTTGCACTGGCCATAAAACTTGTTAAAATCAGTTGTGACCCATTAGGACCTAAGAGAGCAATGGCGAAACCACATAAAATATTCACATTGTTCAAATGGTTATGGTGAAGTAGTCAGGAGGCAATGCAATTTAGGGAGATGTGTTTTGAGAGGGTTTGAGTGAGGAGTTTCTAGGGTGACAGTCGGAAACAAGAGCCAAAATTTAAATCATACTTATTTATGCACCTCGAAAGAGGGTAAATGAGCCTTGTGCTCATTTTGTCACTATAGCATCACAATTCCTAGTAGTAATACCTACAATCTACATAGTAATTCACAAGAGGAAAGTACTCTTATCAATCTTGAATTTTACCTAACTAATTGATCTAGGCAAGTTCAACTTAGGTATAGAAACGTAACTTAGAATTAGTTAATAGAAAAACCACTCTTAACAATATTCCCAACTAAGGTCTGAAAGTAGTAGACTAGAACTTCATCTTAGGAATTATCAACCTGCCCTTCCCTGTGGGATCGACATTTCAGACTCATAGAACCTTATATTATTGAAACAATATGTATACTTATGTGAGAAGTTCCAGTTTGTTATAATACCTAATTTTAAGAACTCAATCAATTTGCTAGGAACAGATCGAGTTCTGGTGCCTTTATCAGGACTTATATAAATTGTGATAATTGTTGGGGCAAATCACTTAATTAATAATTAAAATAATATATTAATGTTTTTGCTTTATTTTGATATGGGGAAAAAATTTGATTTCTAAATAAACTTTTGGGGATGTACCTGCATGACATTTAATCTAATAAACAGAAAAAAACATTATCAACCCCTCTATGTTCTTAAATCTTGTTTGTCCTATGTTTTGCCTTAAACCAGGATTAGGAGATCCGATTGGGAATTTATGGGATTCAAAGAGGTCTTTGTGCACAAAGGATAGAAAAATGAGGTTTACCTTCCTCGATGGTTTCGGGTGGGAGGGGATGGAAGGAGGATAAGATGGTAGCTTGCCTCTGCAAACCACGATCCTGTCGTTGTCTTCTCTTATGGCTCTAGTCGTGATAGTGTTGCAGGGGTTCAAATTAGGGGTGTAAGTGAGTCAGGCAGACTCGTGAGTCGGCTAGAGCTTNTGTATTACAAAACAACGGTTGATTATAGTTCATTTGGGTTATCAATTGAGGAAACAAACATCAGCCTCATTCGCGAGCATGTATTATTTTTTAAGGGTATCCACTTTGAATAAAAGGATATAAACTATAAGATATAAAAAATAATCAAATTCATTGCCTTTTATGAAAACCAATTCACATTTCAGATCACTTACGATGAAGATTATATATTGAATATTTTTTATAGTGTTGTTCTCTCTCATCCACCTAGAAATGTTACTACATCAATCGAACTAAATATTATGTTGATCAAATAGAGTCATTGGAATGCCCACTTACGGGATTTTTTTTTTTGTAATCTTCTAACTCATCAATCACTTACGGATATATCACATGGCGCTCCTAAATATCCCATATTTGATCATACATCATATAAGCGATTTGCACTCTTAGGAAAGGTAGCCATAACTGGAAGAATTTATAACAGACTAATCTAACAGAAATAAGAATTAATGGAGGAAAAATCCATACAACATTTTTGACATAATTTTCTGAAAAAGAAAATCATCAGGCTATCTTTTACTAGTCTCCAACATAATTTCCCATGTAATTTCCATGCGAAATTTTTCCGACAAACAGTCCATCATAAATTTTCAAAAATGCATTATTTATAATTTTATGCAAAAACAATACAAAAGCATAAAAATTCACACAACAACAATCAAACACAAAGATTTATATGGTTCGGCGTTGAATTAATTTGTCTACTTCCATGAGGAGGGCGATTTCACTAGCACCAAATGGGACAAAGAAAAACGGCTTGGGGTTACAACTCAACACTTCTCACCCCATTCACCCATCAAAAGCCCTGGGTACCTTTTATAGAGGAGGGCTAGAGCATACAAATAAATAAAGCTAAAAGATTAAATTACCTCCAATTACAATAAAAGTAATAAATGCAACAATCTCACCCCATGTCCTACTTCCAAATAAGTGAGAGATGACCAAATAAGCTACAAACTCCAATTCAGTTGCACCATGATGATTCCCTATGTACCACCCACTGTAGGAATCAAGCCTCGCGTAGTTTTTCAAAAAGCCTGACTAAGCAATCAGTCTTGAGCCGGATGTATCTTCGTGAGCATGTCCCATGGATTCTCCTTTGTATCTAACTTCTTCAATAAAGTTTCTTCTTTTTTTATCACACTCTTGTTTTTCTTTTGTCTGTTATTTGTCTCTATGCGGTAGGCTTATTACAAAATCGTATCAGAGCACCAGTTTGAATCATGGTGCAGCTGAATTGGAGTTTGTAGCTTATTTGGTCATCTCTCACTTATCTGAAAGAATAAGTTTGTGGCCAAGAATATTGCACTCTGGTTGTCACAAAAAAACCATCAAAGACTCTTGATAAACTCTCAAGTCATTCAATAGGTCATGCATCCATATTGCTTCTTTCATCGCCTTTGTGTTTGTCATGTACTTAGCCTCTAGTGGACAAAGCAACAGTAGATTAAAGAACCAACCTCCAACTGAGTGGACCTCCAACCAATGTGAATAAATAGCCAATTATAGATTTTTGTCAATCTATATCACATGCATAGCCTGAGTCAGTATAACCTATACACAAATCTAAACTGAATGATTGTCTCTCAAACACCAAACCAACATCAACTGTGCCCTTCAAATACCTCAGAATCTCTTCAAAGTCTGTCAATCACTCTTTCATGGATCATGCCTAAACCTGCTCACAACACCAATTGCTTGTGCAATGTTTGGTATAGTATAAACTATGACATATATCAGATTGTCCACTGCACTGGGTGGACACTGATCTGAACACAACTGAAAGTGAGATGCAATGGGTAGACTCACCGTCTTGCTTGACTCATGCATCAGTTTGAAACCATCTGTGGGAACTAGAGCATTCCCATCACTAAAATACTTGTAAGAATTGTTGCATGACCACCAGGCGCAACACTCGCAACAACTGAGCATCTCGCCCGAACACTCATCATTCTAGAAGACAATCACGGAGCCAAGGTCGTAAAGCCTCTGCATCCTCCTACTCCAGAAGGCATTGCCCCACTGAAGATGTCTTGGGTCATTCTCTAGAAGATTGACTACGTAGGATGGAGGAGTTTCAACATGAGACCCTTCATCTCCTACGTGGGGAGCGACAACCGCTACCCAATGGAACTTAATTACCATCAATTCAACATTCAACAGGAAATACCTCACTCCCGGGTTCTCTCCTAATGTTGAAATATTTCCTCTACCGAGATGAGACACCGATCTTCTCGACATTACAAATTTCACTCATATGTCTCATGCAACTCACCTGACACCGCCTCGTCTTATTGTCACTTCTGCTAATATCATATGAGATGAGCTATGAAGCCTGATTGACGAAGGGTTCCCCTAGAAAAAAAGGATAGCTTCACTACTAGCCGCAACTTCCAAGAATCTTCTCCTTTGGCTGATGCGGTTCTCCAATATCCTATCCCAGCAGGTTTCAAACTCTCAAACATTAATGCCTATGAAGGGATAACTGACTCATACGAGCACGTAGACCACTATCGAATCATCATGCACATTTACCATATTTCTGGTGTGCTTCTCTGTCAAGTGTTCCAAGCGACACTTCAAGGTCAAGCTCGCACATTGTTCTACTCTCTTTCGTGGAAGCACCATCAACACCTTCAAAGAGCTTGTTAGACTATTCATAGAGCAGTTCATAGCAAATAGAATGATCATCAAAGATTCATCTCACTTATCACGAATTCACCATAATGAGGGGGAATCCCTCTAGGAATACTTCCGCAGGTTCTCCACTGAAGCCCGCCAGATTCCTGTAGTGGATCCGGAGTTACTGAGAGTCTTTCTGGAGGGCTCCATCCAGGGCCTTTCTATTCATCACTGATTCGTGAGTCGGTGCGCTCTTACGCTGATCCCATCCATCTCATCGAAGCTCAAATCTCTACAAACAAGGTCATCATTGCACACAATGAAAAATTTGAGCGATTGGGGGGCAAGTGCAAGAATAACGTTGGGAATACCGATCAAATCTCACAATGCAAAATTTCACACCACAGAGGATTCGTGAGCCACGATCGGAAAAAGAATACATGCCACTCAACACGTCACGTGTCAATATCCTAATGGTCATTAAGAATGATGAGACCGACAAGTGGCCAAGACCATTAAGAAATCCAGATAGTGGAGGCCAGTCTCAATATTGTCATTTCCACATTACAAAAGAACATTCAAAAGCAAGATATTTTCAATTAAAGGAAGAAATTGAACGTTTAATACGCCAAGGTCACCTAAGTCATTACTTATAAGAACAAGTTGAGGGGAACCGAAAGAAAATCGTTGGAATTATCAAATGAGAAGTACAACTTCAAATTATCTTATTTGAGCAAAATTATGGCTTATAAACTCCTAATTTTATTTTTGTAAAATTTTTATGTTACTTTAAACTGTAATTTCAATGAAATTTTCTTATTTTCTCATGAAAAAATTTTGTGTAGAAAGTCCCCTTGAGGGCAAGTGGTAGACAAGGTTCTCATTCATGCCCCTAGAAAGCCCCCTTGAGCCCAAGAGGCAAGACTAGACTAAAATATAAGAGGCAAGACTTGATTAAAAGCTAATATGCCCCCTGCAAGTCGAACCCATGAGGCAAGATTCGACAGGAAGATACGATACTCCTGGAAGTCGGGAAGATACGATACTCCTAGAAGTTAAGCCCAAGAAGCAAGACTCGATGAGAAGCTAGCATGCCCTTGAAAATCGAACCCACGAGACAAAACACGATGGGAAGATACGATACTCCTGATAGTCAAGCCCAAGAGACAATACTTGATAAGAAGCTTTCATGCCCTTGGAAGACAAGCCCAAAAGGCCAGACTCGATGGGAAGACACGGCACTCTTGGAAGTCAAGCCCAACAGACAAAACTCGATGAGAAGCTACAGTGACCCTGAAAGACAAGCCCAAGAGACAAGGCTAGATGGAAAGCTAGTAGTGGACAGAGTCCACACTAGAAAGATTCCACGAGAGCAAGTGATTAACAGGGTCTCCACTCAAAGACCTCAGAATGCTACAAGCCTTAAAAGACATAGGTACATCAAAGACCTTAGAAGGCTACAATACTCGGAAGACGCAGATACATCAAAGACCTCAGAAGGCTACATACCTCAGAAGACGTAAGTACATAAAAGATCTTAGAAGGCTACAAGCCGCAGAAGTTATCAGTTCATTTCAAGCTCTTATCAGGCATAAGCCCGAGAGGGCATAGTCTCAAAATGCACAAGCTGCAAAAGATACGCGATTCTCCATTTTATAAAGTATGTACTAAATTTGATTATAGAATTTTGTATGATTTAGAAGCCACACCAATCTAAGAAACAATGTCAAAGACATACAAAAAATACATTATCATCATTTACAAATGTCACATCATATAAGTAAAAAGACTATAAAGACCAACAAGAATTGATACAAAGGCTATAAGAGATATCGCTGCTAAAGAAGCATGAAAATTTTACCCTCAAAGCGCCGCGGGAAAACTCTAGCATTTCTTCATCTCCACCAATATGCGCAGAAACAATAAGAAGATCTCGTTGATCTCTTATTAGGGTTTGGAGTGGTAAATGAGCTGAAATGTTGTTTCATTTTGAGTTATGGGAGAAGGGAGCCTGTTAATGAGATAGTTTGCAGTTATGATGGCTTCAGTCCAAAATTTAGGAGAGGTGTTGTGTTGAGAAGTGTTCGAGCAATCTCAACTAAGTGTCGATGTTTACATTCAGCGATCCCATTCTGTTCGAGAGTGTAAGGACTACGAAATTGATGTGAAATATCATGGGTTTGTAAGTATATGAGAAGAGTATGAGATTTATATTCACCGCCACCATTTGAGTGGAGGTATTTAATTTTTTTTATTGAGGTGAGTTTGTATGTGTTGATGCAATGTTATAAAATATTGAGTGACCTCATCTTTGAGTCGCATGGGAATGCACCAACAAAAACATGAACAAGCATCTATAAAAGTGACATAGAAAATATATCCTTCAGTTGAGGGGTAAGAAAAGGGGACCCAAACATCAGAGCATATTATGTCAAAAATAACATATTTCGTATCACTGGATGTAAACTTCAATTTATGACTCTTATTTTGTTAGACAATCTTGACATGTAATGAAGTTGTGGGAATCTTTAAATGCAGATTATGTTTTGAATAAGAGATATAGTCATGTGATGGGGTGGTCGAGAAGCCGATGCCGCATTTGAGAGGAGTCCAGAGAGTGATACAGAGCGGTTGTATGGTAAAGTCCTTGTTTAGCTGGGCCAGTCAAAAGGAGTTTCTTGATTTTGTTGGCTTGAATGCAGCAGTCGTTCGCATCAAAAATAACCTGACATGCATTATCTTTAGCCAGCTTTTGAACAGAAATAAGATTATGGGAAAGAGAAGGAGCACGTAAGAGAGGGATAAGATGAGCTTACGGTTAAGAGTGGGGAGAATCCCCTTACCGGTGTTAGAAACTTTTATGGATTGGTCGTTGCTTACCACAATCTTGTTTGTACCGTTGTAGGAAATAGGATGTTGAAGATGTTGTATGTGAGGAGTTATGTGTGTCGTAGCACCTGTTTCCAGGATCGATTCTTCAAGAGAATGTTGGATGTCAATGCGAAGGGCTGCGATTATGGAAGGAGTGTCGTTTCTTATAACATATTTGACATGTAATGGCAGATTATTGTTTGATATTTTGTTTGAATTGTTGAGATATGTTATTGGGAACCTGTTTTTTTTAAATTGTGTTGTTGATTTTGAGTACCTTCATTTTTCTATGTAAGAAGTGTCGATGGTTGGGAGACCTGTTAGCTTCGGTTGTGAGATGATAACCTTAGCTATAAAGAAGAGAATAGTAGGTTTCTAGAGAGATGGGATTCAGTTGGGAATGAATGGCGGTCTTGAAACCCTAGTAACTTGGGGTAAAACCGTTTAAGATATAGCGAATGATGTCTTCATTGTCAATTTTGCATCCAACGGTTGTGATATTGTCTACCATTGTTTTGACAGTAGTGGGATATTCTTGCATTGTGTTGGTTCCCATCAATATGTGATGAAGCTCATTCTTGAGCTGAATCACCCTTAAGCGAATGGTGAACTAAAAACGGTTTTCTAAGGAAATCCAGATGTTGACTTTACTTTTAAGATGAATAATATATGATATGATAGGGGTGGAAATTGTAGACATGAGAGCAGCCGCAAGAATGTGATCCGCTAATTGCCAAAGAAGGAATTCATCCATTTCTTCAAGGTTACCAGGTTGTTCTTGGTTGAATCTTGGAAGAATCTTTGTATGGGGATCGAGTAAAGGACCAAAACCATTTGCATAAAATACCTTTTGAATATGGACTTTTCAGATAGGATAATTGTCAAAAGATAAGCTTTGATTGGTCATAATCTTGATGTGAAACAACAAGAATTTGAGAGAAGTGGGAATGTTGGTTTCTTTAATTTTGGAGAGGGTAATGGAAGGGCGAGTGGTAGATTGTGAGGTGTTTTGTGAGGAGGAGTCCATGTTAAGGGAAAGGAAGGGAAGAAGGTGAGAGAGGAGCGAGAAGAGTCACACCTCAGGCAAAGTTCTTGGAAGAAAAATAGGAAGAGAACCGAATGGCTCTAATGCTATGAAGAAGAAAGGAAAACATATATGTTGGAGCTAAGTCAAAAGAAAAGATAAGTAACTCTAAACAGAATTCTCTTATTCACCTTATACACTTACAATTACAAATAACCCTTTATTTATATTGTTCAATACAGGGGTAAAACTGGAAGTCCATAATACAAAAGATAAAGATAAAGTAAGCCAGTGCTAGGGAGAATTAGGAGACGATGCCAATAGAGGAGTCCTAGGCAAAGCACGAAGGGAGAAGAGGTCATGCGTCTTCAGCACAGGTATGATTCCTTGTTAGTGAGTATACATGGGATCATGAGTAAAATGACAGAGAAGGGGGTGGAGCGGGATGCAGGGACTGGGCCATGGGATAGAAAATAGGAAAGAGGCTTAGGGATG
>JXCR01096771.1:0-40162 GCA_002079205.1 Phalaenopsis hybrid cultivar | reverse complement strand
CTTCTTCTTCTTCTTCACCTTCCTGCAGCATAAGCATGCTACAATGCCGACAATCAGGAAAAATAATGTGATTCCTGCTGCAGTACCAGCTACCATAGGCAGATTGAAATCAGAGCCGCCGGATGACTTTTTCGAATCACTTACATTGTTATTATTTGTCGACGGTTCTGAAGAATGAGAAGAAGGAGCCTCTGTTGGGCGTTTTGGCGGTGGAGGTGGAAGGAAATCATCGGAGGAAGGAGGTGGCCGATTAAAGGATGGAGGCGGTGTAGAATTGGGCGTTGAGGGTGGAGGCAGGGTAGGAGATGGAGGAGTAGTACCTTTGGAGGGTGAAGGGGGTGTTTGCCTGAACGGTAAGGGTGCAGGTAAGGTAGGTGGTGGGGGAGGACTGAAGCCTTTGGGTGATAATGGTGGCGGAGATAAAGATATTGGAGGCATTAAAGGTGAATCTGGAGGCGGCGGGGATGAATATTGTGGCGGTGAAGTTGAAGCAGGAGGAGGCGGAGAATCAGCTGGAGGAGGCGGAGGTGCAGCTGGTGGAGGAAGAGAGGCAGCTGGAGGAGGCGGAGAAAAAATAAGTAGTGGTGGAGGAGGCACTGATGGAGGTGGTGATGATGGCGGCGGCGATGATGGGGGTGGTGATGATGGCGGCGGCGATGATGGGGGTGGAAGTGATGGCGGCGGTGATGATGGAGATGGAAATGATGGCGGAGGTGCTGACGCAGGAGGCGGGGTTAAAACGTCAGGTAATGGATCAGGAGACGTCGTGTTCGTGGAACTTGATTTGGATTCCGGCGGCGGAGCAGTCGCAGGGTAGGAAGCCATGTCTGAAACTGCTCCTTTTGACCGGAAATCCTTCTGCATAGAGCAAATTTTTTTTTTAAAAAAAGTTAATCAAATAGACAAGGAAGACATTACGGAGGAAACAGAACATAGATACGGACCTATTTTCTCTAATGATTTTAAGAGTTTGTTCTGAAAATTAGAGGAAAGGGATTGGAGGGGGAGGAGAAGGGCCGAGGATGAAACATTAAGCTTTGGCTACGGCCCTTCTCCCGCAAGCAAGAACATTCGGTTCTGTGGGCTATTATGGAGCTGGTTTTTCTAAAAATGATGGGAGGAAGAGGAGGAGAGAGGAAAGGGAGGAAGAGGGACCAACTTAGTTTGTGCGGGAACGAAGGACCGTTGGTTTCGGGGTCTAACGGCAGCGCGTGATTCACAGCTTAACAGCTTGGGGAATTTGCGTTGGCGCTTGCCCCGCCGAAAGCAGCCAGCTCGATGGAAGCTGCTGATTGGCTCCGCCGCTGTTAACTGCCTTATGGCTCAATTTGCAGAACTCCTATGTTCTTACTTATTTAATATTATTAATTAATTTTACATGGACACCGCATAAATTTATTTATTAGGAAAATTTAGCAAAGTCAAAATATGATTAAAGTTTAAAATATTATTAATGTAATAAGTATAAATACTTGAAATTTTTCTCGAGCTCAATCCTAAACCACATAGAGGCATACAGACTCTCAATAATATATTATCATGTGTGTTATGTCGGGCCCACCTAAAAAAATATTAAAGTGCAACCACAGAGATTATTGGAGTGGAACAGCCGAAGTAATTGAAGTGGAACTGCGGATGTTATTTGGAGGGTTATTGGGAGGTTATTGAAGGGTTTTTTAGGGTTATTGGGGTATTAATTCTAATAACGTCGTAATAACCCTTCAATAAACCCCCAATAAGCTCTGTAATTCCACGATAACCTCATTCAATAACCTCTCAATAACTCTCAAATAAACCCCCAATAACATCTGCAGTTCCACATCAAAACTCTTAGCAATAACCCTCGTGATAACCCCCATTAACCCACCAACAAACTTTGTGGTTTCACTTCAATAACCCTCTGCATTAACCCTTGCAATAACCTTCTAATAACCACTCAATAGCCCCCTAATAACCTCCACAGTTTCACTTTAATAACCCCCAATAACATCTGCAATGTAGCACGTGACAATATATTACTAGAATTCACATGTAAAGTTACGTCTAGAGTCCGGACAAAATTTTTTTTCCAGATGGAGGGGCCTACCGACCATTTAACTATTTTGACAACTTTACCATTATGATTGGCCTGCAATAAATCTTTATAGCATGTTTTCTTAACTAACAAAAGTGATTATTTTTTTTTTTTGAATTTTTAGATTTTTTGTTGGTTTATTAGTTATAATGTTCTTGTGCACATGTCAAACAATCAATTATAATTGATGTGTTCTAGAAAATTTGTGGTTGTAGAGTAATGAATTATCGTCTTAGTGTTGCACAAGAATTCAACACATACTCGGATGAAAGAAAAAAGCGAGTAACACCAGAAGTTTTAACATGGAAACTCCTGTAAAGAGAAAAATCACGAGATTTAGGTCAGTTGTAAAAATTCACTATAAGTTAATGATTACAGAAACCCCTTATCCCACTGATGAAAGAGGGTTGCTAG
The DNA here is from genome assembly GCA_002079205.1 of Phalaenopsis hybrid cultivar. Lineage (NCBI taxonomy): Eukaryota > Viridiplantae > Streptophyta > Magnoliopsida > Asparagales > Orchidaceae > Phalaenopsis > Phalaenopsis hybrid cultivar. Next base: position 37,674 of record JXCR01096771.1, on the reverse strand, counting down.
ATTTTCTAAGTTACAATTTTAACAGACGACGTCTGGTTGGTAGTAGTCAACGATGTTCGATAGTGTTTAACGACGACAATAGTGCTTGACGGTGGTTGGTGGTTGTTGACGGTGATCAAAAGTGATCAAAATTGGTCGACGGAGGCCGACAGGCGTCGACGGCTGCCAGCGGCGATCGAAGACGGTGAGAAGGTACTAGACTTCAGCTCCTTTTTCAAGGCTCAAGTTCTCTTTCAAGGCTCAAGTTCTCCCCTTATGAGAGGGGTGGGGCTTTATTTATAGTGTTCTGGGTGCAATTAATGCAATAATATGACAATTGAAATCAGACGATCCGAAGAGATTTCTTCAATTAAATGACGTTTAATGGACATTTAGGTGTCTTAAAGATGTCAGAATTGAGCAATCTTGGGTTTATTGGATTCGTCTAATCAAAACGCTCAATTTGATTATAAACTCGTCAAATTCGACATCCGTTTGACCTTTCAAATGTGTCTGAAAATCTTCCAATAGTAGTTTAATGGCTTGATATGTGCTTGATTTGACTTTGATTGGACTAAATTTGAAATGATTAGGTCTGTCTCATCAAGCCGGTCAGTTTGACTACAAGTTTGCTAAAATCAGAGTTCTGGATCACTCTTAATTGAAGTGATTGTTTTTTGTTCAAAAAATTATCTTGAGATTCATGTCAATGCCTCGAGATTCGTGTCGGATGATGAAGATTTCCAAGAAATATATTAATAATAATTGATACATGAATAAAAAATTATCTTAAACAATGTTTAATGGACATTTATGTGTCTTAAAGATGTCAGAATTGAGCAATCTTGGGTTTATTAGATTCGTCTAATCAAAACGCTCAATTTGATTATAAACTCGCCAGATTCGACATCCGTTTGACCTTTCAAATGTGTCTGAAAATCTTCCAATAGTAGTTTAATGGCTTGATTTGACTGATTGGACTAAATTTGAAATGATTAGGTCTGTCTCATCAAGCCGATCAATTTGACAACAAGTTTGCTAAAATCAGAGTTCTGGATCACTCTTAATTGAAGTGATTGTTTTTTGTTCAAAAAAATTATCTTGAGATTCATGTCAATGCCTCGAGATTCGTGTCGGATGATGAAGATTTCCAAGAAATATATCAATAATAATTGATACGTGAATAAAAAATTTTCTTAATCATACATGAATCTCGATACACATTTAGACCAAGAGTTCCGAATACTCAACTACCTATACTCCAAACCAAAATGAAGTATTAGATAAGATTAGTCACATGAGATCAAACATAGCTTGACATGAGTCAAAGTGAGCCCAAATTATGCACTTAAAGAAAAATAAAAATCTTTAAGATATATTTTGGGAGACCAAATGATATTCAAATTTGATAAAATTATGGTCAAATCAAGCATATAGACAAGATCACTTGATTCTAACATCATAAAAGCACTCAAATACTTCTAAAACATCATCATATCAAGGGAAATATTTTGGGTCATCAGATGGAGTGGTTTAGATTCTATCGATATTTACAGATGATGTCATCCCAAAATTTATAATTAAAATTACTCTCTCTTTCAGGCGGGGAGGGGAGGGAGGATAAGTGAAGTAACTCACACCAGACCACTTTCCTTTGGGCCTGACGATGTTCACATCAAAATTTCTAGCAAATTGTCTCTATTGTCATTTTTCCTTCATAGTTCTCAGAGCTTCACCACTCATCTAGCAGATGTCCTATCAATAAACCTTAATTATATAATTTTTTTACTATTTGAAGAGTTAGTGAAGTCTTGTAACATACAACGACAAATTGAAAATAATTTCAGCTTGACATCATGGTTTTTTATGTTTTCAGGTTTTCCACTGAAAAGTCTCTGGCATCCCCTCTATCAGCTCTTTTTTATCTGTATGTGTTGGTTTTTTGTAAAATACTAAGACGTTAATATATCTCTTTCATTGTGAATTCTTCAACACATAACAATAATTACAAACCAAATTATCTATTATAAATCATTAAAATATTGGAACTAAATAAGGGAAGTAATTGATGCCTCTAATCACAAATCAAATGAGTTACTATAATTTGCCAAGACTAGCGAACAAAACAACTGAATATGTTTACAAAGCATGTCATTGATATATCCACACAACTTTAAAAAAAAATTCATATTGTTCATATCAATCTTTGTGCATAAAACATGAAGTCAGTGACGAGAAAGAGGTTTTGTCAATGTATCAACAAGCTAATTATTGGATGAAATACAATTGGTACAAAGAATGTCATTATGAACTTTATCTTAGCACTGATGATAATACATTTAAAAATATTTCATATCTGATCAACATTAGAAAATACATGTAATATGGGAGGCGAGGACCCTTGACATCAAATTAGAAAGGGGCTTCACCACCATCTTATGGATTTGAAATGTTGGAAGATTAAAAAGGTGTGGGTAGGTGAACAATGTATATTTAGAGGGAGAAATGTACTATTTATAACAGAAAATTGATAGGTCTTAGGATTTTGGGAGAGGATTTGGCTAAATCTTATGAGGAACAGAATGGCTTTAAGTGATTGAAGGTGGGTTGGGACAATAGGAAGAGGAAGATTTGCTGCAATTCCAAGCCTTCAACTATAATTTTTTTCCAAACTAATCCCGGAAGATGGATATAAACAACCAACTTCGAGCACATAGTTTTTAAAAACAAAAAAAAAAAATATCTTCACTTCTTTCAATTGTAATAATACATAAGCAATAAAAAGTGGGATAAGCATAGTAAAAATATATTAAAATCTTCCCAACCAATTATGAGTTCGACCCCGCCATGAAAAANTCTTCTTCTTCTTCTTCTTCTTCACCTTCCTGCAGCATAAGCATGCTACAATGCCGACAATCAGGAAAAATAGTGTGATTCCTGCTGCAGTACCAGCTACCATAGGCAGATTGAAATCAGAGCCACCGGATGACTTTTTCGAATCACTTACATTGTTATTCTTTGTCGACGGTTCTGAAGAATGAGAAGAAGGAGCCTCTGTTGGGCGTTTTGGCGGTGGAGGTGGAAGGAAATCATCGGAGGAAGGAGGTGGCCGATTGAAGAATGGAGGCGGTGTAGAATTCGGCGTTGAGGGTGGAGGCAGGGTAGGAGATGGAGGAGTAGTGCCTTTGGAGGGTGAAGGGGGTGTTTGCCTGAACGGTAAGGGGGCAGGTAAGGTAGGTGGTGGGGGAGGACTGAAGCCTTTGGGTGATAATGGTGGCGGAGATAAGGATATTGGAGGCTTTAATGGTGAATCTGGAGGTGGCGGGGATGAATATTGTGGCGGTGAAGTTGAAGCAGGAGGAGGCGGAGAATCAGCTGGAGGAGGCGGAGAATCAGCTGGAGGAGGCGGAGGTGCAGCTGGAGGAGGAAGAGAGGCAGCTGGAGGAGGTGGAGAAAAATGAAGTGGTGGTGGTGGAGGCAATGATGGAGGTGGTGATGATGGCGGCGGCGATGATGGAGGTGGTGATGATGGTGGCGGCGATGCTGGAGGTGGAAGTGATGGCGGCGGTGATGATGGAGGTGGAAATGATGGCGGAGGTGCGGACGCAGGAGGCGGGGTTAAAACGTCAGGTAATGGATCAGGAGACGTCGTGTTCGTGGAACTTGATTTGGATTCCGGCGGCGGAGCAGTCGCAGGGTAGGAAGCCATGTCTGAAACTGCTCCTTTTGACCGGAAATCCTTCTGCATAGAGCAAAATTTTTTTAAAAAAAGTTAATCAAATAGACTTGGAAGACATTAAGANGAGCAGTCGCAGGGTAGGAAGCCATGTCTGAAACTGCTCCTTTTGACCGGAAATCCTTCTGCATAGAGCAAATTTTTTTTTTAAAAAAAGTTAATCAAATAGACAAGGAAGACATTACGGAGGAAACAGAACATAGATACGGACCTATTTTCTCTAATGATTTTAAGAGTTTGTTCTGAAAATTAGAGGAAGGGGATTGGAGGGGGAGGAGAAGGGCCGAGGATGAAACATTAAGCTTTGGCTACGGCCCTTCTCCCGCAAGCAAGAACATTCGGTTCTGTGGGCTATTATGGAGCTGTTTTTTCTAAAAATGATGGGAGGAAGAGGAGGAGAGAGGAAAGGGAGGAAGAAGGACCAACTTAGTTTGTGCGGGAACGAAGGACCGTTGGTTTCGGGTTCTAACGGCAGCGCGTGATTCACAGCTTAACAGCTTGGGGAATTTGCGTTGGCGCTTGCCCCTGCCGAAAGCAGCCAGCTCGATGGAAGCTGCCTATTGGCTCGGCCGCTGTTAACTGCCTTTGGTTTATGGCTCAATTTGCAAAACTCCATGTTCTTACTTATTTAATATTATTAATTAATTTTACATGGACACCGCATAAATTTATTTATTAGGAAAATTTAGCAAAGTCAAAATATGATTAAAGTTTAAAATATTATTAATGTAATAAGTATAAATACTTCAAATTTTTCTAGAGCTCAATCCTAAACCACATGGAGGGAAAAATTTTTTGTGTAGCTCTACATACAGACTCCCAATAATATATTGTTATGTGTGTTATGTCGGGCACACCTAAGAAAATATTAAAGTGAAACCATAGATTATTGGAGTGGAACAGCGGAAGTAATGAAAGTGAAACTGCAGATGTTATTTGGAGGGTTATTGGAGGGTTTTTTAGGGTTATTGGGGTATTAACTCTAATAACGTCGTAATAATCATTCAATAAACCTCAAATAACCTCTATACTTCCACAATAACCTCATTCAATAACATCTAAATAACTCTCAAATAAACCTCCAATAACATTTGCAGTTCCACTTCAAAAACTCTCAGCAATAACCCTAGTGATAATCCTCATTAACACACCAACAAACTTTGTGGTTCTACTTCAATAACCCCATGCATTAACCCTTGCAATAACCTTCTAATAATCACTCAATAGCCCCCTAATAACTTCCACGGTTTCACTTTAATAACCCTCAATAACATCCGCAATGTAGCACATGACGATATATTACTAGAATTCGCATGTAGAGCTACGTATAGAGTCCGCACAAAATTTTTTTTTCCATATGGAGGGGCCTCCCGACCATTTAACTATTGTGACAACTTTACCATTATGATTGGCCTGCAATAAATCTTTATAGCATGTTTTCTTAACTAACAAAAGTGATTTTTTTTTTGAATTTTTAGATTTTTTGTTAGTTTATTAGTTATAATGTTCTTGTGCACATGCAAAACCATCAGTTATAATTGATGTGTTCTAGAAAATTTGTAGTTGTAGAGTAATGAATTATCGTCTTAGTGTTGCACAAGAATTCAACACACACTCAGGTGAAAGAAAAAAGCCAGTAACACTAGTAGTTTTAACGTGGAAACTCCTATAAAGGGAAAAATCACGAGATTTGGGTCAGTTGTAAAAATCCACTATAAGCTAATGATTACAGAAACTCCTTATCCCACTGATGAAAGAGGGTTGCTAGATTTTCTAAGTTACAATTTTAACTGACAACATCTGGTTGGTGGTAGTCGAAGATGTTCGATAGTGTTTTAACGACGATAATAGTGCTTGACGGTGGTTGGTGGTTGTTGACGGTGATCAAAAGTGGTCGAAGGAGCCCGACAGGGGTCGACGGCTGTNAACATTAAGCTTTGGCTACGGCCCTTCTCCCGCAAGCAAGAACATTCGGTTCTGTGGGCTATTATGGAGCTGGTTTTTCTAAAAATGATGGGAGGAAGAGGAGGAGAGAGGAAAGGGAGGAAGAGGGACCAACTTAGTTTGTGCGGGAACGAAGGACCGTTGGTTTCGGGGTCTAACGGCAGCGCGTGATTCACAGCTTAACAGCTTGGGGAATTTGCGTTGGCGCTTGCCCCGCCGAAAGCAGCCAGCTCGATGGAAGCTGCTGATTGGCTCCGCCGCTGTTAACTGCCTTATGGCTCAATTTGCAGAACTCCTATGTTCTTACTTATTTAATATTATTAATTAATTTTACATGGACACCGCATAAATTTATTTATTAGGAAAATTTAGCAAAGTCAAAATATGATTAAAGTTTAAAATATTATTAATGTAATAAGTATAAATACTTGAAATTTTTCTCGAGCTCAATCCTAAACCACATAGAGGCATACAGACTCTCAATAATATATTATCATGTGTGTTATGTCGGGCCCACCTAAAAAAATATTAAAGTGCAACCACAGAGATTATTGGAGTGGAACAGCCGAAGTAATTGAAGTGGAACTGCGGATGTTATTTGGAGGGTTATTGGGAGGTTATTGAAGGGTTTTTTAGGGTTATTGGGGTATTAATTCTAATAACGTCGTAATAACCCTTCAATAAACCCCCAATAAGCTCTGTAATTCCACGATAACCTCATTCAATAACCTCTCAATAACTCTCAAATAAACCCCCAATAACATCTGCAGTTCCACATCAAAACTCTTAGCAATAACCCTCGTGATAACCCCCATTAACCCACCAACAAACTTTGTGGTTTCACTTCAATAACCCTCTGCATTAACCCTTGCAATAACCTTCTAATAACCACTCAATAGCCCCCTAATAACCTCCACAGTTTCACTTTAATAACCCCCAATAACATCTGCAATGTAGCACGTGACAATATATTACTAGAATTCACATGTAAAGTTACGTCTAGAGTCCGGACAAAATTTTTTTTCCAGATGGAGGGGCCTACCGACCATTTAACTATTTTGACAACTTTACCATTATGATTGGCCTGCAATAAATCTTTATAGCATGTTTTCTTAACTAACAAAAGTGATTATTTTTTTTTTTTGAATTTTTAGATTTTTTGTTGGTTTATTAGTTATAATGTTCTTGTGCACATGTCAAACAATCAATTATAATTGATGTGTTCTAGAAAATTTGTGGTTGTAGAGTAATGAATTATCGTCTTAGTGTTGCACAAGAATTCAACACATACTCGGATGAAAGAAAAAAGCGAGTAACACCAGAAGTTTTAACATGGAAACTCCTGTAAAGAGAAAAATCACGAGATTTAGGTCAGTTGTAAAAATTCACTATAAGTTAATGATTACAGAAACCCCTTATCCCACTGATGAAAGAGGGTTGCTAGATTTTCTAAGTTACAATTTTAACAGACGACGTCTGGTTGGTAGTAGTCAACGATGTTCGATAGTGTTTAACGACGACAATAGTGCTTGACGGTGGTTGGTGGTTGTTGACGGTGATCAAAAGTGATCAAAATTGGTCGACGGAGGCCGACAGGCGTCGACGGCTGCCAGCGGCGATCGAAGACGGTGAGAAGGTACTAGACTTCAGCTCCTTTTTCAAGGCTCAAGTTCTCTTTCAAGGCTCAAGTTCTCCCCTTATGAGAGGGGTGGGGCTTTATTTATAGTGTTCTGGGTGCAATTAATGCAATAATATGACAATTGAAATCAGACGATCCGAAGAGATTTCTTCAATTAAATGACGTTTAATGGACATTTAGGTGTCTTAAAGATGTCAGAATTGAGTAATTTTGGGTTTATTGGATTCGTCTAATCAAGACGCTCAATCTGATTATAAACTCGCCAAATTCGACATCCGTTTGACCTTTCAAATGTGTCTGAAAATCTTCCAATAGTAGTTTAATGACTTGATTTGGCTTTGATTGGACTAAATTTGATATCATTAGGTATGACTCATCAAGCCGGTCAGTTTGAACACAAATTTGCTAAAATCGAAGTTATGGATCACTCTTAATTGAAGTGAATGTTTTTTGTTCAAAAAATTGTCTCAAGATTCATGTTAATGCCTCGAGATTCATGTCGGATGATGAAGATTTCCAAGAAACATATCAATAATAATTGATATGTGAATAAAAAATTATCTTAATCATACATGAAGCTCGATACACATTTAGACCAAGAGTTCCAAATACTCAACTACATATACTCCAAACCAAAATGAAGTATTAGATAAGATTATTCACATGACATCAAACATAGCTTGACATGAGTCAAAGTGAGCCCAGACTATGCACTTAAAGCAAAATAAAAATCTTTAAGATATATTTTGGGAGACCAAATGATCTTCAAATTTGATAAAATTATGGTCAAAATCAAACATATAGACATGATCACTTAATTCTAACATCATTAAGTCACTCAAATACTCCTAAAACATCATCATATCAAAGGAAATATTTTGGGTCGTCAGATGGAGTGGCTCATATTCTATCGATATTTACAGATGATGTCACTTCCAAAATTTATAAATAAAACTACTCTCTCTTTCATGAGTGGGGGGGGGGGATAAGTGAAGTAACTCAAAGCACTTGAGGGTTCCTCGAGCTCCATAATCGTCGAATCACCATCGTTGATGCCCGACCACCACCGTCGTCACTACTGGACCACCACCGATGGGTCGCCACCATCTTCGTACCATCATTGATCTGTCATCACCGTCACCATACCACTGCCTGACCACCACCATCGTACCGACACCATTGGGCTGCCGCTATCACTGGACTATCGTTGCTTGGCCACCACCTTCATCAGACCACGGCTATCCGACCATCACCACCATACCACTTTCTTTGGGCTCGACGACGTTCACATCAAAATTTCTAGCACATTGTCTCTACTGTCATTTTTCCTTCATAGTTCTCAGAGCTTCACCACTCCTCTAGCGGATCCTATCAATATCCCTTAATTATGCTTTTTTTTTTACTATTTGAAGAGTTAGTGAAGTCTTGTAACATACATCGCAAATTGAAAATAATTTCAGCTTGACATCATGATTTTTTTCTTTTCAAGTTTTCCACTTAAGAGCCTCTGACATCCTCTCTATCAGCTCTTTTTTATCTGTATGTGTTGGTTTTTTGTAAAATACGAAGACGTTAATATATCTCTTTCATTGTGAATTCTTCAACACATAACAGTAATTACGAACTAAATTATCTATTATAAATCATTAAAATATTGGAACTATATAAGGGAAGTAATTGATGCCTCTAATCACAAATCAAATGAGTTACTATAATTTGCCAAGACTAGCGAACAAAACAAATGAATATGTTTACAAAGTATGTCATTGATATATGCATACGGCTTTAAAACAAATTTCATATGATTCATATCAATCTTTGTGTATAAAACATGAAGTCAGTGACGAGAAAGAGGTTTTGTCAATGTATAAACAAGCTAATTATTGGATGAAATACAATTGGTACAAAGAATGTCATTATGAATTTTATCTTAGCACTGATGATAATACAATTAAAAATATTTCATATCTGATCAACATTAGAAAATACAAGTAATATGGGAGGCGAGGACCCTTGAGATCAAATTAGAAAGGGGCTTCACCACCATCTTATGGATTTGAAATGTTGGAAGATTAAAAAGGTGTGGGTGGGTGAACAGTGTATATTTAGAGGGATAAATGTACTGTTTATAACAGACAATTGATAGGTCTTAGGATTTTGGAGAGGATTTGGCTAAATCTTATGAGGAACAAGATGGCTTTAAGTGATTGAAGGTGGGTTGGGACAATAAGAAGAGAAAGATTTGTTGCAATTCCAAGCCTTCAACTATAATTTTTTTTCCAAACTAATCCCGCAAGATGGATGTAAACAACCAATTTCAAGCACATAGTTTTTACAAACAAAAAAAATATCCTCACTTCTTTCAATTGTAATACATGAGGGCAATAAAAAGTGAGATAAACATAGTAAAAATGTATTAAAATATTTCTCAAAAAAATCTTCCCAACCATTCATGAGATCGACCCCGCCATGAAAAATACTTATTTGAAAATAAACTATCCACATCATGTTGTGTTTAGTGGAGTCTGTCCCACTGTTCATATTAGCAATTAATTAATTGCTTCTTAAATTAATTCTCCTTCCAATTTAATCTCATGCTTCTGTTTCCAGTGTCCCGCCTCCTATGTTAACTATTTCGAATCCCGCCCAGTTTTCCTTCCAAATGACGATCCCACCATCTTGATTGTTCGCAGAAGAAGAAAGGGATATTTGCAAATCAAGATATTCCCTTAATGGGCCTAAAAGGCAGCTAATTAAGGTAGCTAATCTGGAATTAAAAGTTGGCCTACGGGAAAGAAAAAAATTTCACCTGCTCTCTCTCCTGAGGCTTACGTTTATAAGAATGAAGGAATTGCATGTAATTCGGTGTGCTTCCCTCTTGGTGTGAAGGTTAGTGCTCCTTGTTTTCTTCTTCTTCTGTGTGACTTACGGGCCGTAAGATATAAGGAGAGGAGAGAGAAGTTGATGGAGAGGAATGTAGAGAGAGAGTTTTTTCTTGTAAACGTCGAATCGACACAGTGTAATTTCTTCAAGTTAATAAAATCCTCTGCAGCTTCGTATATGTAGGCAATTTTTCGAACCACGTAAATCTGTGTTTCCACTGTGTTTTCTTTTTTGAGATTTTTCTCGATCGAGTTTTTCACTTTATTTTCGTCGTTTTTTCGCAACACATCATTTGGGAGTTCTAATGAGATATTTGATTGTAAAGTTGAATTCTTAATTTCAGATAAATTTAATGCTTGTATCACTACAATTGTTGTGTTTGCTAGTTTGTGACATAGCGAATGTTACAAGAGAAAGACACTCACGACACAAATATAGTTAGAAATGATCTAACAAGGTTCGTGGGTACGTTGAATTACAAAATTATTCAAATTGTGTGATTTAAGAAGACACCCAAAAATAAACTAGTGGGGTGAGTTTCAAATTATTATTTTTTAAATAAGATTTTTAGATTTACTCGTCACCCATAAAAAAAATGCTTGCCTTACATCATAAATATTTTATCAAATCCTTAAAAAGGCTCAATCTAAGAAAGACATTTTAAAACATGAATCACAAAAGGACAATAATTTATATAAAGCCTAGCTCAATAACAACTAATCAATCAAATTAAATACAAACTTAACATTAAAGTTCAAGACAAATATATATAAGAAATGAGAGTCAAATGTCGATTGTAAACATAACTTAATTCCACCTCAAGTATTTAGCTTTTTAAAATATTAGTTTGTTTATTATTTTTAATCTTATTTTAATTTATTTTATTGATTGTTATTTCTTTTTTTATTCTATGATTGATTAAAAAATCAATTTGTGCTAATTTTTTAAGTATGAAATGAACAAAATTAATTTTCTCTAAATAAACAAAAAATAAAATCATAAAATTTTAAAAATGTTTAATGTCTTGCTATTTAAATTATTGATGATTAAATTTATTACTAATCATAAAAACATTTCAATTCATTGAGAATCCATAGAAACCAATTAAGCAAAAAACCAGGTTTAAAAATAGGTTGATAAAAACATAAATTAAGTATTTAAAAAGTCAAATTGATCCGATTAGTAGCAGAAAATTTTTAAATTATTTTTTATTTAAAAATTGCTACTTTATAAGCAAAAATTTTTCTATGCGGACTCCTGACGTAGCTCTATGTGCAGCGCAGTGTATTGCTGAGTTATTTTCATATTATTTCTGGTTTATTTTCGGATTAAATAACCCAGAAATAACCCGCAGTTTTTATTTTTGGGTTATTTGTGGGTTATTTCGGGATTATTGAAAATAACCTAGAAATAATTTAAAAATAACACAGGAATAACCTGCGCCGCATGTAAAGGTATATCAGGTGTCCGGACAGAAAATGCGCGCATTTATAAGAGGTATTTTATTTTATGTTATCGATTTGACATTTTTATTTAAATTGGCAGCATTTGAATTTTTGCGATTGTGAAAATTTAATAATATGAAAAGAAAGGCAACATTTTTGCTCTAGAGGATCTCAGTCGCTTTTTTTTATTTATTTCTCAGAACTGCTTCGAAGCTCGNCTAATTTTCCATTTGTAATTTAGCTTTAGCTTCGTGTTTTAATGGATCTAATTGTTCCACATGAGCTTTCTGCGTGATCCGCTTTAATGTGTCGAACACTGGTTAATTAGGAGCAGAGCTGATTGCTTAGGATAGTGTTTTTGAAATAATCATAGATACTACTTTAGGGCCCGTTTGGAAGGGCTGCTGTGTATAAATTAGTCGTGAAACTGTATGAAGAAAATATAGTGTTGTTTTTCTTCTGGTAAACTGTTGTGTGTTGTGTGTTTGTGTGTGTATATATATATATATATATATATTGGTCTGCTTTGTTTTTTAACCAATGTGCTGTACATTTTGAGCACTGCACCCTATTATTTTTATTCAGTTTCCTATTCTAGTTTCTCATTTGCATTTGAAATAGGAACTTTTTTCTAGTATTGTACACTTTATACACTTTTTGCATACCCTCATCAACTCATTGAAAGAACCAAATCCTTATTTCACAACTTCTCTTGTTTTCTCAACAGAACAAGCTTTTGTTCTATGAATTTTGAACCAATGGGAATAATTTTTTTTAAAAAAAAATTGAAATTTTAATATTGTGGAAAATTAAGAAGTTTTGGCTTCTTTCTATGATGTTGGCCAAACAACCACTTCAAAAATAATGGAAGATTTGATTGGTGACAACTTTGACAATCTCTTTAATAGTTTTCTTCTATTCCTATTTTATGTTTAATTATTTTTATTTCATAATGTTCCACCGATGGGTGAAAGGCAACAGCTCTTGGACCATCCACCAGTGGAGGATCATGGACTGCCTTCTGAATGGTCACACTTGATTCCTTTAGCTGCATCACTGTAGTTGCCGACTTTTCCCTCTGCTCTTCCTCTAACATAGAAGGATCCTAAGCAAAGGTTACCAGCTCCATCGACCTGCCCTCTAGACTGGTTATCCCCATTGCCTGATGCTTCTTCATCGAGAAACCACCCTCCCTCACTTGGGACCTCTCTGCGGGACGGTCAGAAAGTGAGTCGGATGATCCTACTTTGTCACCCAATTCAGGGAGTCTCGTTTCAACCACAGAAAGCTTTTAAGGATGCATGCTTTTGGAAGAGGCCTTCGCCTGGACAAGCATCTTCTCGGCGTCCTTACCAAACTTGGTTGCCTTTGAGGGGAAACCGCTCTCCATGATCACCAACAAAAGATAAGAAAAGACAACCTGCTCAAAAAATACTAAGATAAGATACATTTTTTCTTCAACTCTCCCCATTCCATTTATAAGGGTTTCCGCACAGATTTATAAGATCGTTCAATTATTGTGCATTTAATAATCATGAATATCAACATCTTTAAAAAAATTAAGATTCCCTTATTTTTATTGTAACTGTTGTTATCAAGGAGCAATGAAATCTGTGAACTTAAATATATTCATAAAAAAATGTGTCAACACGAATCTTAAAGTGATCTAATGACCGACAAAAAAATGATGATGCGGTTGATCGGGACCCATCAGAAACATTTCAAATGCCCCTACTTATCTAATCGGCATTAGCAGATCGGGAAGGAGATAATCTAACGACGAGCTGAATTGGCTGCCTCCCCTAAATTTTACTGGCAGAAAGCTCACGTGGATGAATCAACCGACATTCTTCAACCAAACTGGGCGAACGATATAAATCGTATGTATTTAAATCGGTTAGTCAGGGGTCTCCTGGTCTGCTCTTCAGTTATAGCCGCCAAGAAAATGGTCCGACTAGTCACCTCTCAGGCGCACGACACATGGCCACTTGATCCAAAATTCGGTCGGATGCCTTCTTGGACTCCCGGTCCTATTCGACCGAACACCATTTCAGGCGACAGGCCCTATAATTATGTATTGACCGAAAAACTTCATTCTATTTATTTATCTATGGGCACAAAATGTTATGAAACATTCCTCATTTTTATAAATAAAGGCCCGTTTCATAAATAAAAGGCTATGCAATTTTACTGTTCTTTATCAAGCTCTATGCTTTCTCCCTCTCGCACTCTATTCCTTAGGCTTGTCTCCCGGACAATTTTGGATTCAACACATAATTATTTCCTTTCCTAATTTAGATTAGATATATTTGGTGAGTTTGTAAATTATGAGGGTTTGATTTACATATATATTGGCTCATTCGGCTTCTTTGTTCGATTATGAGCACTATTTTTCTATCTTTTTAGAGAATTTTTGTTGGACTTATTTTGTGTATGTCTGTTCTAATGTTAGTAGATCAATTTGTTTGCTCTTTTCTCTTCTTTAATGTAGAGAAACATTTTGGTAGAGAAATTTGAGCACTTGTTCTTTTTATTTTTTTGAAGATTTATACTATTTAAAATGCCTCTGTTTTGATGCAAATTTGAAGATTACTTGAAATATAAATTAGCAACATCTAGTTACTTTCTAATCAATCAGTAGAAGTTGTGGAACAATAGATATATGATCACTGTTTTTCTGTCTTTTATAGAATTTTTATGTATGCTTGTTCAGTTATTAGTACGTTAATTTGCTTGCTCTTACATATTTTTCAGTTCAGAAAAACATTTTTAGGGGAGAAATTTGAGCACTTGTTATTATTTTTATTATTTGAAAGATTTATATAATTGAAAATGTCTTAATTTTCATGCAAGCTTGAAGGTTACATGGTAGATAATTTAGCAGTATCTACTTATCTACTGATCAATCAGTAGAAGTTATGGAAGAATAGATATATGTTCACTGTTTTTTTTTTCTTTTATACAATTTTTGTGGACTTGTTTTATGTATCTTTGTACGACTGTTAGTAGGTCAATTTATTTGTTCTTGCCTATTCTTTAGTGCGGAGAAACATTTCGGGGGGAGAAATTTGAGCACTGAATATTATTTTTTTTATTTGAAAGATTTATACCATATTTGAATATATTCAAATATATTAGTTGTAATTATTTATTTGAAATTTGCTTGCTCTTTCTGTTATTTAGTTGTAATTATTCTGAAAAATATACTTATTCAAATATATCACATATATAAGGGCAAAATAAGCTTTCTCATCAGAAACAACATCACAACAAATCTCTCAAATAGACTCCTGTTTCTTCATCAGCAACTTTTGAACAATTCCTGATAAGCTGCTTCTCCAGGAAGCAGCTTTATAGCTGTTTCTTGGAAAAGCAGCAGCCGCCCTAAACACAATCATAGTCACTGTAAAGGAGTGTCCTCTCAGCTTGAGATAAGGTACAGGGAATTAAAAGAATACATAAAAAATGTAAACAATTTAAAATCATTTATGTTCTTATTAGATTTAATGAAGGTTCCTCAAATTCACATTGTTATATTTAGAATAACTAGAGTACAAAGTTCACTGTAGGATGATTTTTGTGCATTTGGGATTTAAGACCAAAATTGAAATTGTTGAATCCAAAAATATCTTGTGAATCCAATGTATAGAGCATCGGATGAGAGAACTATAGAGAGGGAAATTTAAAAGGAAAAGAGTGCACAGTAACATAAGAGTTTTGATAAGAGTAAATTCAGTTGTTCTTTGTTAGAAAGATGACCCTCTATTTATTGATCCTATGATTATCTAGTGTAATATTACATATTTGTCTCTATGTTAATAGAGATGTTACAAATTATTATCACATTTTTTCATATTTGTGACCGACTCAGACGTCCTTTCATATTCATAATCGATATTAGCATCATTTTGTATTGATAACTGCTTAGAGAGGGGCATATGATGACATGGTCTTGTCATTTGGTCAGTTGAAAGTCTTTGGGCGGCAAATAGACATTCGGTCGGTTGAAAGCCTTTGGTAAACAAATAGACATTTGGTCAGAAAGGTCGTCGGTTAGTACTTTTCAGGAAATCATGGGTAGAGGCTCTCCTGTAGTGAACTTGGGTCGTCGGGTAAAGGGTATATCACTATAATCTGACTGGCAGCTTTTCTTGGACAATAAGTCTTCTCAAAGGATCAAAAAGATATTCCATGATGTGCCTTTTGACCATATTTGTGAGGAGATTCAAAATCGGCCGGGGGAGTTCTTGAAAGGTTGTTTCCTTCGTTCGGTTGTACTTCTATTTGGTCAGCTCAAAGTTTCCGACCGAAGGAGACGACACTTGACATTTATGTCTTTTGACTACCCCGTTACATAGCGAGACCCGTTTAATTTTTTTGAGATTCGTGCAAATATATAGAAATAAAATCTTAAATCCTAAAAGTTTAATAAATTTTTTAAATGAGTTGTCTTAAATTTGAAATGTTTTGATTAAATTATATAATGAAATGACCCTCGCGGCGGTAGAGTGATGAATTATCGTTTTAGCGTAGTAAACCGCGTAAATACTTTAGTTGTGGGATTGAAACTTTCCAATAGACGTCGACAAACTGATTCGTACTAGAAAATTTGCGGCAGTAAAGTAATGAATTATCGTTTTAGCATTGCACGAGGATTCAACAAACTCATATGAAAGGGAATCAACATATGATGACACCATAAGTTTTTACGTGGAAAACCCATAAAAGGAAAAAAACCACGGGGCATGACCCAGTTAAAAAAATCTACTATAAGTTGATGATTACAGATGCCCCTTGTTCCACAGACGGGAAATGATTACTAGATTTTCCAAGATACAACGTCGACTGACGGCTCTGGTTGGTGGTGGTCGACGACAGTTGATGAAGGTCGGCGGTAATCGACGGAGGTTAGCAATGTTCAGTGGTGGTCGACGACGGTCTGCGGTGGCAGAGATGATGTTGGACTTAGGCTCCTTCTCAAAGCTCAAGTTATCTCTCAAGTCTTCTTCTTTCATGTGAGGGGTGGTGCTCTATTTATAGTGTTCTAGGTGCAATTAATGCATAAATATGAAATATTTTGATCGGACGATCCAGAGAGCTTCCCTCCATCGGATGGCGTTTAATGGACATTTGAGTGCCTTAACGATGTCGGAATTGAGCAATTTTGAGCTCATTAAATTCGTTTTGTCGAGACGCTCGATTGGACTATGAACTCACTGAATTCGATATTCATTTGATCTTTCAAATATGTCCGGAATTCTTTCAATATATTTAATGCACTAATAAGAAAAAGATACAAAAGATTGTGAAATTTATAAATTATTTGATCAACAGATCTATATATGTATGTATATGTATGTATATGTATGTATAATGAAACTTGATCACATGCGTCATTTATTATTATTATTTATTCAATTTTTTTGTTGCATGCTTATTTACTTAATGTTGCACAACTTTTTTTTTTCAAGGGTTTATTATTATTATTATTTTGTGTAAAGTCTTTTAAACAGACTATGATAACACTTCTAAAGATTAAAGCTCTATTTGGCGCAGCTGCAGTTTCTCAGCTTTTCAGTTCCAGCTGCGCTGCCCCAGGAAGCTGCTGCGGGGAAGCTGACTGTCTGTTTGGTGCAGCTGTGTGAAAACAGCTGGGGCAGTTGTTTCTGGAAAAATGATCATATTGCCCCTGTTTGTTAAAATTGTTTAAAAGAATGCTGTAACAACTACATTTTTTAAACTTTTGAAACAGAAATTCATTTCTAAACATAATAGAAAGTTCATACACACAGAAAATTCCCTTGATGAAAGCATCCATCCAATTAGGGTTGTAAACGAGCTGAGCTTTAAAATAGAAAGCTCAGGCTTGGCTCGTGTTCGACTCGTTCGAAATAGCTCGTGTTTGGNATGTTCGACTCAATTTAAATATTCGTGTTCGTGTTCGGCTCGTGTTCGGCTCGAAATTGGCTCGTTAAACTAAAATTGAGAAAAATAGATGTCAAGTGTGGGATTCGAACCTAGATCAAATATATATAAAAAAAGACATTAACCACATTGTCATATGAGGTGTTATGATTTAAATTAGACAAATATATATAATATATTATTAAATAAATAATATATGTAATATATTGTTATATAAAAAGTTATATAAATTTTTTTTTCGAGCCGAACACGAGTGAACAAACTATTGTTCGTGTTCGGCTTGNTAACGAGCCGAACACGAGCTGTTCACGAACAACGAGCCAAATTGACAGCCCTACATCCAATGCATTTGCATAATTATGTTTCTATGGTGCATTTACATACATATCACACAATTTTTATGCATTCACATACATACCACACAATTCATTTGCAGAACTGTGTTTCTATCAGAATATATATACCTTGTTGCAATTCTCTTGTGATCGTCTACTAGAAGGCAGGATTTATGATCAAGCTAGGAAACAAAGAAGGTGAGAGCTATATCAATTCCACAGTAAATTTTTCATGTTGGAAATGTATGTAAATGTCACTAGAAAAAACATCACATAATCATTACAACAAATGTATATCTCAAGGTACCAATTGCTCAAACAATAAATATATAAAAAAAAACCAATTAAAAGGCAAAACATAGTAAATCCTTATGCAATTCACTTTGTTTTTGGGTCTTACATAAATAACTATCAAAGTTTACAATGTGAGATATATAAATACATAAAAATTGTATAGTGAATATGTAAGCCCTCCTATATGTCAAAAACTATTCAATTTTACCCTCCTATAACTACCACAGCGAAAAAAAAGAGCTAACCTATACAAATAATTTAATCAATAGAGCGACGTATAATTCAAGTTATGTTTATCAAAAAGAGCCTAATTAAAGACAAAAATTACAAAATCTTGGGGCTAATCTATTTGTTGTAAAATAAAGAGAGCAGTAGAAATAACTCCAAATTACATCTACTGAATCTTCTCTTTTCTGTATGCTTTGAAGATAGCAAAGCCAAGAAAAACATTAAGCAGATTCATTCCAGCCATTCCAAACAGGGCAAGGGGAAGCTCGATTCCTTCACCAAACTTCAATGCGTCGACGAAGAGCTTACAGGTGATGAGAATGTGAAAGACGAGCCTTGCGGCGAAGAAGCTCGCTCAGTATTGGGGATATCCCATGCATGCCCTTCTCCACTCGCAGAGGCAACACAACTCCATCTATAATTCATCCTGCAGAACACTAACAAGAATGGGTTAAATGATTTGATTCTTAAGATAATTTTAGAAATAAGAAAATTGATTAAAAATTTTGACACAGTTTGAGTAATGACGATGAGATCGCAGGAATCGCGGGAATCAGGAGCTTTCAGTGTTGAAACGAAGGAGGAGGACGTCGAACAAGGATGTTGGAATCGGGATCGCAGAACAACATGCAGTCGAACAAAAGGAAGGCGGAGCAAGGGTACCAGGGTAAAATGCGGAAGGAGCGAAGCGGGGCTGCAGGAGCGAAGCGGAGCCGCGGGGTCGATCCTGTGGCCGGCTTTTCGCTCAAATTTGCGGCCGCCGCAGAGGAAAAGCCTCGCCAAACGACCCGTTTCTGCAGCCTCCCGACGCACCGTGCAAAAAAAGCCCCGCCAAACAGACCCCAACTTATTGAATAATCTGCTGATAAGTTATATGCAGTAGTTATTACAAATTTTTATTTTTTTGGAAAAGCCAGACCGCAGTCAGAAAGCTGCGCCATCGCACCTAGACATGTGCAGTGTGAAAACGCTGTTTTAGCGTTTTGAAAACGCACAAGCTGCTAAAACGCAGTTTACTCAAACAGACAAAGTGCGTTTTCAAAACACCACCGTACCAAATAAGTTGCCCCAAACGGACCCTAAAGGTCTCTTTGGGGCAGCTATAACTTATTGAATAATATGCTGCTAAGCTAGGTGCGGTGACTATTACAAAATTTTTTTTTATGTAAAAGTAAGACCGTTGCCAGAAAGTTGTCACCGCAGATAGGTGCGGTGTGAAAATGCTGCTTCCATTATTTTCAAAACACATAAGCTACCAAACACAGTTTACCCAAACAGTCCAGGTGCATTTTCAAAATGCCACCATTTCTAATAACCCAAAGGGACCCTAAAGGTCCGTTTGGGACAGCTGCAGCTTATTGAATAATCTGCTGATAAGTTGATTAAAAATAATATGCTAGGTGCGGTGGCTAATACAAATTTTTATTTTATTTTTTAAATCAAACTGCAGTTAGAAAACTACCACCGCACCTAGACAAGTGCGGTGTGAAAACGCTGTTTTTAGCGTTTTGAAAACACACAAGCTGCCAAAACATAGTTTACCCAAACAGGTCAGATGTGTTTTCAACGCGCCATCACATCAAATAAGCTGCCTCAAACGGACCCTAAATTTTTTACTTAAGAAGCGTGAATAAATTTAAAAGCGAACAAAGTAACTTTAAAGATTTATTTGAAGTTTTTTTATGGACCATTATTTATGTTTAGTTCTTGATTGATTATTTTGCCTCTTAAAATGTGCTTACACATAAAAGAACAACGTATTAACCTGCTTTAGTTGATGAACTTCATAGCCTTTTGGGTTTCATATGAAAAATAAATGATCATATTTAAGAGTTAAATAGCTTAAACTTAGTGTCTAAATTGTAACCCAAAGTCCTAAAATAATAAGTCTAACACAACTTAATATCATAATTTTATAGTAATAAAATGGTTTATAAGTTTAATAGGAGAAAATATTACGTTTGGCGGTGCAGTAGATAATGTGAATTTCACCACATCGCAGAACACAAAATATGATGTGATCCACGCTGTCGGTTGTACGTTCCGACGACAGACATAATTTTTGGTTTAATACAGTCTAACCTTTATAAACTTTCAATGGTGTTAAAACTATGCTCTTTGCATTTTATTACTTAGGTTTAAGTTACTAAATTTAGCAGTGATTCTCACCTTAATTTTTAAATTTTGAGGTTAATCATCTCTTATATTAAAAATCCTCAATTTTTTTTTTTAGTATAAATCTCTAATTTCTAATATAGTGATTAATTTAATGATAAATTAAAAAATTTAAAGCACTAAAATTGAATATAATCTAAGTTAGAGTAATTTCAAGTTCCTCAGAATCTAATGATCTCTATTTTTCTTAATCAAATTCCTTTAAAAAAGTTATTCTAAATTTAAACTAATCCCTTTTAAAATTCCAAAAGCATGCCCATGATTCAAAATTTAAAATCATAAGAACATTTGTTGTGGCTATGGAGACTGCACTTATGGAAACTATTTGAAATTTATTTCAAATATTATTTCTTTCCTTTTTTAAAAAACCGCATCCTGTAATTTCCTTATCCAGCAATGCTATTGAAGATTTCCTTTATGGGTTTTTTCCTTATATGGGCGAAAAAATTGATCTATTTATTTGAAATTGAAGCATCAAAGCTTATGTGCTCCATTGGAAGTCTTTTCGCTGAACCTTTCGGTAGCAGGGAAAATTGCATGCATTGTTCTTCCCTTGCCTTCTTCTTCTCACGTGACTCAAGAGAGAGAAGAGAGAAGAGAGAAGAGAGAAGAGGAGGAGAGTTTTTCTTGTAATCATCGACGTGATCGACGGGTGTAATTCTCAAAGTAATAAAATCTTCAGCAACTCTGTGGACTGTTTCTGTTTTGCGAATTTCTTGTTCCAATTTTTTTTTGCTTTATTACAGTCGAATTTTCACAACAACTTATATCAGAGTCGTGGTTTCGGATCTAAAGAAGAACGATGGTCGGAGACGAAGCGATGGCATCAGCTATCGAGAAATTTAATGACACAGATTTTTGTTACTAGAGGATGTAGATAGAAGACTATCTCTATGGGAAGAAACTTTATTTTTCATTACTGTGAAAGCGACTGGAAAAATGGATGAGGTTAATTGGAATCTATTGAATCGATAAGTTCTGTGGTTATTCGATTAACCATGTTTTGATTTGTTTCCCACATCGTTATAAAGGAAACGACTACTGCAGATCTCATGATGGATTTATCAGATATGTATGAAAAATTATCCGCAAATAACATGTCTGTTACTCTGCATCTGAATGAAAAAATTATCCGCAAAGAAAAGGTGCATTTAATGAAAAAAGATATTCAACTTTAAGACGGTGAAAAGTATGTCTGTTACTCTGCATCTGAATGATTTTAATATCATCACAAATCAATTGTCATCCGTCAAAATTGATTTTGATAATGAGATACATGCGCTGATATTGTTCGTTTCATTGCAAAATAGCTGGGGACCCATGAGGATGACAGCTAGCAATTTTGTGGGTAAATTTAAACTGAAATATAATGATATTCGTGATTTGATTTTGGTTGAGGAGGTGCGCATGAAAGATTATGACGAGACATCTGATTCGAGTTTAGCATTAAATATTGATTCCAGAAGACTATCACAATGCAAGAACTCAAATAGAGGAGGTTCAAAATCAAAACACAGAGATAGGAGCAAATCAAGGCTGGTCAGAAAGTAACTTGCTTAAATTGTGATAAAACTGACTACATAAAAAAGAACTGCATAAATCCCAAGAAGACATGAAATGATAACACTAATGTTGTAATTAAAGAAATACATGCACTACTGATGGCAGTTCACAGTTTTGTTGATAACTGGATACTAGATATACAGATTTCATTCCATACATCTTTCTACCGGGAGTTAATGTTTAATTATGTTGCAGGTGACTTTAGGAATATATATATATGAATGATGGAAAAGCTCTTGACATGGTGGGGATGAGAAACGTTGATATTGCACTCCCTAACAAGAGCAAATAGACATATTCTTGAGTTGAAGAAAAACCTCAGTTTTGTTATGCAGCTCAATGAGGGTGGTCATTCAGTAGTGTTCTCAGATAGCAACTGGAAGGTCACTAAAGGAGCACTATTACTCGCTTGGGGTAAGAAAACTGGTACATTGTATATGACTTTGCTCTGCTTCATGGTCAGCTCCTTCTTGCTCGAATTTGCAAGGTTTCTTCATAACTATGTAGTTCCTCATCATCTGTCAGCTCCTTCTCTGCTGGGAAATCAAACATGAGAGCTAACAGAACTTCCACCAGAGAAAATTATTGCACAACAAGTGCGCGTACCAGGTGAAGGCTGGGCTTGATGGCAGTAAGAGGTACAAAGTTAAATTTGTTATCAACAGAGGCAGAATATTGCCCATACAGTGAGAGTTATAAGCAAATACATGAGTAACCCAGGAAAGAAGTTGTAGTTAGAAAGATAGATTCCCTGCTGGGAAATCAGACATGGAGCTAACAGAACTTCCACCAGGGAATAAATTATTGCACAACAAGTGGGCGTATCAGGTGAATGCTGGGCTTGATGGCAGTAAGAGGTACAATGTTAAACTTGTTGAAAAAGACTATCAACAGAGGCAGGATATTGCCCATACAGTGAGATTTCTAAGCAAATACATGAGTAACCCAAGAAAGAGCTTGTAGTTACAAAGCTATGTTAATGTTGATATGTCAACTAAGGATGTTACTCTTGAGAAAATGAAGTTGTGCTCGACTTCAGTTGGTATTAAAGTGTGAAGACAATAAGTTTTGAGTTGCAGAGATGGAAGATATCACGTTTGAAGAAAATGACGACACAGCCAGTGGATGATGCAGTCAGCGTCTTGTCTTCAAGTGAGAGATTTGTTGAGATTGTGGAGACTGCACTTATGGAAACTATTTGAAATTTATTTCAAATATTATTTCTTTCCATTTGAAAGCCACATCCTGCAATTTCCTTCTCCAGCAATGCAATTGAAGATTTCCTTAATGGATTTTTTCCTTATATGAGCTAAAACATTGATCTATTTATTTGGAATTGCGGCAGCAAAGCTTATGTGCTCCACCGGAAGTCCTTTCAGCTGAAGTTTTCGAGAGAGGGAAAATTGCATGCATTGTTGTCTTCCTTGGCTCCTCACGTGGCTCAAGAGAGAGGAGAGAGAAGAGAGGGAGAGTCTTTGTTGTAAGCATTAAGTGCTCGACGGATGTAATCCTCAAAATGATAAAATCCTTCATAACTTCGTAAACATATGCAATTTACTAAACCATGTAAATCTGCGTTTCATTTTGTTTCTATTTTGCGAATTTCTCGTTCTAATTTTTTACTTCATTGTCGTTAGTTTTTCACAACAATTTAAAACTTTTAATTAATTTCACTCAAGAACTTTTTTTTTTGAAATGAAATTAATCATAAAAGCTTACCCTTATTTAAAACATAACAAAAAAAAAGGATCTATTTTTTCCACATGAATTACACAGGAATTGAAATTGAAAACTACTATGCCGCTAGGCAATGTTTTTCAAAACCCTATTTTCTGTAATTGAAATTTTGAGAAGATATATTATTCTTCACATCATATTCAATCAAAAAAATAATAATAAATATTTCTTTGAAGGCTACTATTCCCGTAGTCCAACTCTAATATTTGTTTGGTATGTATTTCCTTTCTATGTATTTCAAATCATTTCAATACAATTAAAGTTTTTAAGCTCTCCAAACACAAGCACAAGCCAAAGAAGCTCCCAACAATCCTTTTCTCCTCTCTTCTAATTCCTCCACTCCCTTAACCCATCCCCATCAAGTATCCCATATCATAACAACAGCAATAACACCAACTCCCACAGTCACAGCCATCCACCGAGTAAGAGGTGTATCGGCGGCGATAGGCCGAAGCGGCTTATAACCCTTGGAAAGAAGATGATTTATAGAAACATAAATGAAGACTCCACAAGCGAGTCCCATTGAAATGGCATAAATCCAATCCGCCACACGGCCTTCTGTCGTCGCATCTATGATTATGCCTATCGCCACGCCGACAGGACTAGAAATGGCGAATGCGAAGGAGTAAGCTGTGCAAGAGAGTAACGGGCGATTCGGCATCATGCCAAGGAGAGCTATGCCCATTGCAATGGCTGCAAATATCTTGTGGAGGCATACAGTCCACAGTGCTTTCCATGCATCTGCTTTGTTTTCTGCATCATTCATGTTAAGCTCAGTGCTGCAAAGTAGTTATTTTGCAATGCGCTTTAGGTTCATTTAGGATTGATTTCTTTGCTCAATTTATAAATTCTTGTTCTTGTTCTCATAGAAAATGACTAATTTAAAATACCTAAAAAAATATATGTGGGGGTGTTGAATTCAAACCTACACCACTTACTACAATAAAAAACGTAAAACTATATTACCACATGAACGATGATAATTTAAACTTAAATAAAAATATATACATATAATATATTGTTCCTTATTTCAAGCTAAAAACGAGCCAAACACGATTGATCAAATGATTGTTTGTGTTCGGCTCGTTTATAATTCGAGTTTAAAAAATTTGTTCGTGTTTGGCTAGCTTAACCAATGATTTAAGAGCTACTTAAAAAAGCCAAACACGAGTTGTTCACAAAANGATGTCAGAATTGAGCAATCTTGGGTTTATTGGATTCGTCTAATCAAAACGCTCAATTTGATTATAAACTCGACATATTCGACATCCGTTTGACCTTTCAAATGTGTCTGAAACTCTTCCAATAGTAGTTTAATAACTTGATATGTGCTTGATTTGACTTTGATTGGACTAAATTTGAAACATTAGGTCTGTCTCATCAAGCCGGTCAGTTTGACTACAAGTTTGCTAAAATTGGAGTTCTGGATCACTCTTAATTGAAGTGATTGTTTTTGTTCAAAAAATTGTCTCCAAATTCATGTCAATGCCTCGAGATTCGTGTCGGATGATGAAGATGTCCAAGAAATATATCAATAATAATTGATACGTGAATAAAAAATTATCTTAATCATACATGAATCTCGATACACATTTAGACCAAGAGTTTTGAATACTCAACTATCTATACTCCAAACTAAAATGAAGTATTAGATAAGATTAGTCACATGAGATCAAACATAGCTTGACATGAGTCAAAGTGAGCCCATATTATGCACTTAAAGAAAAATAAAAATCTTTAAGATATATTTTGGGAGACCAAAGGATATTCAAATTTGATAGAATTATGGTGAAATCAAGCATATAGAAAAGATCACTTAATTCTAACATCATAAAGGCACTCAAATACTCCTAAAACATCATCATATCAAGGGAAATATTTTGGGTCGTCAGATGGAGTGGTTTAGATTCTATCGATATTTACAGATGATGTCACCCCCAAAATTTATAAATAAAACTACTCTCTCTTTCATGGGGGAGGGAGGGAGGATAAGTGAAGTAACTTAAAGCACTTGAGGGTTCCTCGAGCTCCATAATTGTCGAATCACCATCGTTGCTGCCCGACCACCACCGTCGTCACTACCGGACCATCACCGATGGGTCGCCACCATCTTTGTACCATCATTGATCTGTCATCACCGTCACCATACCACTGCCTGACACCATTGGGCCGCTGTTATCACTAAACTATCATTGCTTGGCCACCATCTTCATCAGACCACGGCTGTCCGACCATCACCACCAGACCACTTTCTTTTGGGCCCGACGACGTTCACATCAAAATTTCTAGCAAATTGTCTCTACTGTCATTTCTCCTTCATAGTTCTCAGAGCTTCACCACTCCTCTAGCAGATCTCCTATCAATATCCCTTAATTATGTAATTTTTTTTTACTATTTGAAGAGTTAGTGAAGTCTTGTAACATACATCGACAAATTGAAAACAATTTCAGCTTGACATTATGGTTTTTTATGTTTTCAGGTTTTCCACTTAAAAGTCTCTGGCATCCTCTCTATCAGCTCTTTTTTATCTGTATGTGTTGGTTTTTGGTAAAATACCAAGACGTTAATATATCTCTTTCATTGTGAATTCTTCAACACATAACAATAATTACGAACCAAATTATCTATTATAAATCATTAAAATATTGGAACTAAATTAGGGAAGTAATTGATGCCTCTAATCACAAATCAAATGAGTTACTATAATTTGCCAAGACTAGCGAACAAAACAAATGAATATGTTTACAAAGTATGTCATTGATATATCCAAACAACTTTAAAAAAAATTTCATATGATTCATATCAATCTTTGTGCTTAAAACATGAAGTCAGTGACGAGAAAGAGGTTTTGTCAATGCATCAACAAGCTAATTATTGGATGAAATACAATTGTTACAAAGAATGTCATTATGAATTTTATCTTAGCACTGATGATAATACAATTAAAAAAAATTCATATCTGATCAACATTAGAAAATACATGTAATATGGGAGGCGAGGGCCCTTGACATCAAATTAGAAAGGGGCCTCAACACCATCTTATGGATTTGAAATGTTGGAAGATTAAAAAGGTGTGGGTAGGTGAACAATGCTTGTTTCACTACCGATATTTTCATTGCAATTGGTGGGTTTGCTAGTTTGTGACATAGCGAATGTTACAAGAGAAAGGCACTCACGACACAAATATAGTTAGAAATGATCTAACAAGGTTCGTGAGTACGATGAATTACAAAATTATTCAGATTGTGTGATTTAAGAATACACCAAAAAATAAACTAGTAGCGTGAGATTCAAATTATTATTTTTTAAATAAGACTTTTTGATTTACTTGTTATCCATAAAAAAAAATGCTTGCCTTGCATCATAAATATTTTNAAAAAATGAAAATAAAACAAAAAAATAATACCAAAAAAGTACAAAAAGTAAAATAAAAAAGCTCTGCAATGTGGTTTAAAGACCAAAAAAAATAAAATTGCAAATTTTCCTCAAAGAAATGGTACCGAAGTGAACGCTGAATGCAGTAACATTTGGTGCAAACTGTTTGAAGCCGGGCTTGAAATAATTTTGTTTGTCATGGTTAGGGCCCGTTTGGGGCAGCTTATTTAGTGTGGGGGCGTTTTGAAAATTCACCTGGTTTGTTTGAGTAAACTGCGTTTTGGCAGCTTATGCGTTTTCAAAACGCTGAAAAAAAAATATTTTCACTCCGCACCTATCTAGGTGCAGTGACAGCTTTCTGATTGCGGTTTGACTTTATCAAAAAAATAAAAATTTATAATGGTCGTCGCACCTAACTTATCAGCAGATTATTCAATAAGCTAGAATTGCCCCAAACATACCCTTAAAATCTCGAAAGATGTTTACAACTTGATTGAATTTAGTCAGGGCACAAATATCAATGTAATTTAGGGTGGGTAAAACTACCAATTTTTTATTTAAAAAAAAATATTGTGAAAAATTATATTGAGGGGAGGATTGATGGGGAAGGGGTGGTTATTAACTTACCTAAACTATATAAGAAATGAGAGTCAATTGTCCATCGGAAACATAACTTAATTCCACCCCTTGAATTTAGTTTTTTAAAATATCAGTTTATTTATTAGTTGTAATTTTATTTTATTGATTGTTATTTCTTTTTTTTTATTCTACGATTGATTAAAAAATCAATTTGTACTAATTTTTTAAATATGAAATTAACAAAATTAATTAGCTCTAAATAAAGAGGAAATGAAATCATAAAATTTTAAAAATATTTAAATTGCTTGCTATTGAAATTATTGATGATTGAATTTATTACTGATGCGTGCTGGAAAATTTGCCGGGTAGAGTAATGGATTATCGTTTTAACGTTGCATGAGGATTTGACACATACTCAGATGAAAGTGAAAAAAATATTGATGACACCAGAATTTTTTAAATGGAAAACTCGTAAAGGGAAAAAACCACGGAGCCTGGTTATAAAAATCTATTATGAGTTGATGATTACAGAGACTCCTTGTCCCACAGACGAGAAAATGTTACTAGCTTTCCAAATTACAATGTCGACTGACGGTCGACGGAAGTCGACAGTGATCTACTGTAGTCGACGATAATCGATGACGATTGGTAGTAGTTGATGGATGTTAGCGGTGATCGACGACGGTCGATGATGGTGGACGGTGGTCGAAGGAAGTCAATGGTGATCAGCAGTGGTCGAAGGTAGTCGGCGGTGGTCGACGGCGGTCTGCGGTGTTCGACGGCGATCTGCGGTGGTCGGCGGCGGTCTGCGGTAGTCGACGGAGGTCGACGATGACAGAGATGATGTTGAAATTGAGCTCTTTCTCAAAGTCTCGAGTTCTCTCTCAAGCCTCATTCTTTCATGTGAGGGGCGAGGCTCTATTTATAGTGTTTTGAGTGCAATTAATGCAGGATTATAAACCATTTTAATCAGACGGTACGGAGAGCTTCTCTTAATCAGATGATGTTTGATGGACATTTGAGTGCCTTAACGATGTCGAAATTGACCAATCTTGGGCTCGTTGGATTATTCTTGTCGAGATGCTCGATTCGACTATAAACTCTCTAGATTCGACATCCGTTTGACCTTTCAAATGCATCCAGAAATTCTCTATGAGCGGTTTAATGATTTGATCTGGGCTTGATTTGACTCGTATTAGACTGACTTTCATATCATTAGGTCTGCATCATTGAACCGACTATAAGTTTGTTGAAATCAGAGCTCTAGATGACTCTTAGTCGAAGCTTGAATGTCTTTTGTTTAAAAAATTGCACCGAGATTCGTGCCGGTCTTAATAACATTTAGATTCATTGAGAATCAAATTGGTTGATAAACTTATACATATTTGAATAAAAAAATACCATAAATTAAGTATTTAAAAAGTCACATCGATCAGATTACAAGCAGTGAATTTTTTTAATTATTTTATATTTAAGAAAATGCTTCTTTATAAGACGGTATTTTATTTTATGTTATCCATTTGACATTTTATTTCAAATTAGCAGCATATGAATTTTTGCGATTGTAAAAATTTAATTAATAATATGAAAAGAATGCAACATTTTGCTCGAGAGTATCTCAGTCGCTTTTTCTTATTTATTTCTCAGAACTGCTTCGAAGCTTCACTTCAGTTCGCTAGGGATGAGATGAAAGCTGGAGATCTGCTTCCCACATCGGCGACCGCCATCGCCGGCGGCAAGTTTTCTACTACTGCGGCGGAAGCGACGCTCTTTGGACGATGCCGCTGCAAGGTTTGGGCCCTCGCTGCTATCAGCCTTCTTGCCTTTTGGTCCATGCTCGCCAGCACCGTTACGCTCAAGTGGACCGCCGGAAACCTCAAAGGAATCTATGAAGACTTTGGTTCCCTTTCTCAGGATGATCTAGACATCTTGGTTTCTGATGACACTTCGTTCACGCTTTCTCTGTTTCCTTCGATTGATGTATCTTGATTTGTCTCTGAATCGCTGCCTTGCTTCGCAGGAACNTACGCTCAAGTGGACCGCCGGAAACCTCAAAGGAATCTACGAAGACTTTGGTTCCCTTTCTCAGGACGATCTAGACATCTTGGTTTCTGATGACACTTCGTTCACGCTTTCTCTGTTTCCTTCGATCGATGTATCTTGATTTGTCTTTGAATCGCTGCCTTGCTTCGCAGGAAATTGAGGAAAGGGAGATGGTGGTGAGGCATATGTGGGATGTGTACACCCATAGCCGACGGATCAGAGTTCCGCGCTTCTGGCAGGAGGCATTCGAGGCTGCGTACGAAGACCTGGCCAGCGACGAGGCGGAGGTCCGAGACTTAGCAGTGACCGAGATAGCCCGGATGTCCATGAGGATGGTTGATTTAGAGCCGCCGCCTCGCAAAGCAAAGGTATTCTTTTGCTCGCGGTTATTGTTGCTAATTCCTTTTAATATTCTTGTTCCGGGATTAGGGTGTATCTATGCTCTTTGCACAAATGTATTAAAGTACCAAATCAAGTATGGAGTCTTTGCACAAATGTATTAAAGTACCAAATAAATGTACTTTAATACATTTGTTGCTAATTCCTTTTAATATTCATGTATGCTCCTATTAGTTTAGGTAAAGTATGGAGCGAAATTTTATGACTAGGTTTTGTGCAAAGACATATTACGGAGCTATGACACTCTACGCATAAGTTAATATGGGCTGAAGCACCTTTAAAGAAATTTGTTTTTTCAATTACATAGCATATATTCTTATTTTGCTTCAATAAAGTTTTTTAAAATGATTTGCAAAAATTAGGTTTAATATCTCTAAACAACATTGAAAAGAAATTAATGAAAAATGAGAATTCTTAATTTCACTGAATAGTTTGGATAATTTTAATGATGATGCTGCATAATTATATACATCGCTATGAATCCAAAGTTTTGGAAAGAACTAAACAAACCACACACATTTAAGTTGGCTTCATTTCATTTGGGATGCTATGTTAATCATTTTTTTACTAACAATAAATTTTAGAGAAAACATTACATTCACATAGGGCACATCATCACAATATAATTGAACAAATAAACCTAAAACAACAGAGTAAAATTGTGATTTGTGTAATAGGAAATTACAGATTAAGTAAGCCGTAATCAATTTACTGATTTCTTTATCTAAAAGAACAATACTTGCGAGTATATCTTGTTAGATCTTCATCAAGTCTGTCTAGCTTGAGAAAAATTCGCTTTCAAATGTGTAATAATAGGCATAACTTTTGCGTTTCCCACAATATATTCCAGCAATCATCACATATATCTTTGAAATCTATCCTTTGATTTTCACAAGAGATGTAAAGAGAAATTATTGGATGACATTGATCATGGGTTCATGGAATAAAGTCACATCCGATGTATGAAAGACTAAAATTTTGCTAGAACTTATTAGAATTTTTAATTTAGAAGCGTTTGTCCCATTATGTTGTATGATTTTAGATGACCCTATCTTTTTTTCTGCATTAATATAACACCAACTTTTAACTCTATGCACCTCATGATCACATCAGTAGTAAATTTTTAATTATCATTTTATAGTTGATCTCTTTTGAATATGTTCATTTAAGTCATGCATGTGTTATGCAAATGATCTTGCNATTGTTGCTAATTCCTTTTAATATTCTTGTATCCGGGATTAGGGTTGCCCCCTTTTTCTTTTTCTTTTTTTTTGCTTTTGCTTCATGTTAATAAACTGTAGTGTATCTTTCGTACTGTTAAATCGAATAATAACAGGGAGGAGACAGCAAAGCATGGATCAGGACTAAACTGGCATGGCAACACCATGATTTTATTATGAGTACAAGGGAATAATTAAACATTAGTTTTACTTTATAATTAGTAAATATTACTAATGGATATATTAAAGTCATTTTGAGATTATCCAAGTTTTGGGATCTCCGAGGTGAACTCGCTAAGCTCAGACGGATCACATCTGTTATTGAATACCAACTCCAATTCGAACAATTCTCCAACCACATTGCCGGCATTGACGAACTATTTTTACAGAGTTGTTTTGAATCTGCTCTTCAACCTGGCATTCGTAAAGAGTGTGTATTATTCTACATCTCTGGACCAAGCAATGGAACTAGCAAAACCTATAGAAGACAAATTTCATGGCAACCAATTCATTCTCTGCCCGAAACCAGTTCAGCCATGATGATCATTTACACCCTCCCAATTGCAACCCGGTACATCTCTTATAACAAAAATCCAATCCCCATTGGTCGCCTATCACTCGTCGAGAAAATGGTTTATGCTGCAACTGTGACTAAAAGTTCTCTCNCATGGCAACCAATTCATTCTCTGCCCGAAACCAGTTCAGCCATGATGATCATTTACACCCTCCCAATTGCAATCCGGTACATCTCTTATAACAAAAATCCAATCCCCATTGGTCGCCTATCACTCATCGAGAAAATGGTTTATGCTGCAACTGTGACTAAAAGTTCTCTTGTGGCCACGCATGTAAAGACAAGATGTTTGCCGTTTTGATCGCTGTTAATGACCCCCTGGATCCTATCAAAATTCATAAGCCACATGACATGCTTCTCCAATCAAACTATCCAAACTTTAACTAGATCTCTGTCCAACAATAGCCCTTCATATTTTAGCTGGGGAATCACTTCCAAATACAATACACATTAACAACACTTTGACTCACACACCTGTACAGGCACTCATTGATGGTGATTCCACCCATAATTTCATTCAGGATGTTTGGTTAAATACCTACAATTACCANAAATTCATAAGCCACATGACATGCTTCTCCAATCAAACTATCCAAACTTTAACTAGATCTCTGTCCAACAATGGCCCTTCATATTTTAGCTGGGGAATCACTTCCAAATACAATACACATTAACAACTCTTTGACTCACACACCTGTACAGGCACTCATTGATGGTGATTCCACCCATAATTTCGTTCAGGATGTTTGGTTAAATACCTACAATTACCGGTCATCCCTATACCTCCATTTCATGTACTAACAGGCAATGGAGACAAGTTGCTTTGCCCACAGAAATGTATTAAAGTACCTCTTCATCTTCAAAACCTTTCAGTTAACAGTGTATCTATGCATACAATCTACAGAGGGTGCTGATGTGGTTCTTGGAGTTCAGCGCTACAACAATTTGGAGACGTTACAGCAAATTACAATATATTATCTATGAAATTTCAATGGCGNTATGCATACAATCTACAGAGGGTGCTGATGTGGTTCTTGGAGTTCAGCGCTACAACAATTTGGAGACGTTACGGCAAATTACAATATATTATCTATGAAATTTCAATGGCAAAACACTCCAGTTGAACTACACGGCTTGCCTACTCCCCCATTGGAACAAATTCACCTGCATCGATTTAAAAAACTGCAAACCTCAGGTGTTATTTTCTCTCTATTCCATTAGACTCAATCACACTTTCATCTACACAACATATCCAGCCCACATTACTGATAACCAACCTCATCCACTCCTTTTCCAACCTATCTATGCAACCCACCGAACTAACACCACCCCGAGCCGACGATCACACAATCTACCTCAATCTAGGAACACCACCAATTAGCATCAAACTATACTGCTACTCACATTTCCAAAAGTCGGCAACTGAAGCAATGGTGCACGAGACGCTTTCTTTGGGGTTTATCTGCCTAAACACTAGTTCTTTTTCATCCCCCATTCTTTTTTTCTTTTTTAAAGACAAGATGGCACATGGTGTTTTTGTGTTTATTACCAGGCACTCAATCAAGCCACATTCCCAATTGCTTTCCAATTCCAACTGTTAATGAAGTCATGTATGAGCTCCATGGGGCAGCCATATTTTCTAACCTTGAACTTCGTTCTGGCGATCACCAAATTTGAATGGCAGAGTCATATCTTGGAAAAATCAGATTTCAGACACATGAAGGTCACTACGAATTTTTCTACATGTCATTTGGCCTCACCAATGCTCTAGGCAAATTTCAAAATATCATGAACACAATGTGCCCATCCTTCGTCAAATTTGGCTATCACCAAATTTGAATGGCAGAATAATATCTTGGAAAAAATGGATTTCAGACACATGGTCACTACAAATTTTTTGCCATGTCATTTGGCTTCACCAATGCTCTAGGCACATTTCAAAATAGCATGAACACGATGTGAGAACCCTTCTTCATCAGATTGTTCTTGTTTTCTTCGATTATATATTGATTTACAGCTCACCTAAGGGATCATGTTGATCATTTATCCCTTGTCCTGGACCGATTGGCCCTACACAAATTTTATATTAAATTCTTCAATTGCTTTTTTGGTCAACCCCTCCATTGGTTATTTAATCCATATTGTTACCCACAACCAAAAAAGTTGACAACAATCAATAATTGGCCACAAAAACACAATAAAAAACAACTTCCTAGATTTTTTCTGCATCGCCAGCTACCACACCATATATTTGTTAAAAAAATTGCCATGATAGCCGCTCCCCTAAGCAACCTCTTGCAAGCAAATGCCTTTAACTGGAAGCCCACATCAACTCTAGCCTTTCAAACTCTGAAACAAGCCTTAACGTCTGCTCCATGTTACCTCTACCTAACTTCTCCGAACCATTCATCATCAACACAGACGCTTCCAGGGTAGGCATAGGGGCTGTTCTATCTCAAGTCCAACATCCAATCGCCTTTTACAGCAAAAAACTGGATTGTAAAATGTAGCAAGAATCAACACATGTTTGTGAGTTATTTGCCATTACTGAAGCCTTAGCTTCTTGGGGACAATATATTTTGAGAGCAAGTATTAAAATTGACCACTAAAGCATCAAAAGACATAATGAATCATGTCGAAAAGCTTGGTAGAGGTGGGGTCCATAAGCTTAAATGTTGTTGAGGCAACAATTTGAACTTTTTTCCCTTTCTCTTTAATCTATGTTGTAGTATTTCTAGTTTCTTGATATTTAGACTTTTGAATTTTTAAGAATCTCGGCAGAGATGCAATCTATATTTGTTATGATTCTCATAGCCAATACATTTATAGACGTGATATTTCATGATTCTTAGCGTTATTATTTCTCCCCTTTGTTAACTCAGCCATCCTCACCATTTTTTTTTGCTGCGATCATTGTTATACTCCATATGAAGGTTATGGTTGACTGCCTTGTCATCTTTTAATATCAACACCCCCACTAATTGTCCCGACTAGCTAAGCATCGACCTTCTGTTGAGCTAGTTGATCTTCACTTTCCAATTGCCATTCAAAAAGGTAAACAACAATGTATGGTCCTCCTTTTTAGCTCTGTATGACCTCTGATCATCTTCTTTTGATTTTTTGTCACTTTGATGTATCTTTTTCCTCAATTTATATTCCCAAGAGCTATTACGAACCCTAGCATCCTTGATGAAAATTGACTATGAATACTAGATGATTGTCTTACTCAAGTGACTCACTATTGATATCGTTTCTGTTCTATCTAACATAATCCAATTCCTCGCTGATATGTTTGTCATAAAATTTTGTCATGATAGATTTATTTATTGGTAAAAGGTTTGCTTGTTTTCTAAAGGTGTCCCTTAAAAGTATATTAGGATAATTTTTTAGATACTTTATTGTTGCTTAGTAGACCCCATGTTGTTGAAATTCTATTATTCATTCTCATTATTAAAGGATGGCCATTTTTACAAATGGATGCTAGTATTGCCCTGTTTTATGGTGACCTTACTGAAACTGTCCGCATGAAGCAACATTTAGGGTATTTTACTTTGAAGGAGACCAAAGTTTGTAATCCAAACAAGGCCATTTATGGACTAAAGAAAATGTTTGTTCAATGTTTAACAAGTTCTGCAAAGGTCTAGCTAAGATTGGCCTTCACAATGACACCATTGATCACTCTATCTTTGTCAAACACATCATCAGGCTCTATTAATTTGGTGGTATTTTGTTGACAACTTTATTCTTATAGGGGTTGATTAAGAAGGGTGGTTGAGGGTAAACACTACGTTTAAAAAAAATGATTTATAATGAAGGAGTTGGGTCATCCTAGTTATTTTTCGGTACTGAATTTCCTTATAGCAAAACAACTATTGCATTTTCCTAACAGAAATAGGCTAATGATTCTCAGAGAAATTAGTTTGTTAGGGTTAAAACCTACTGGTAATCCAACTGATACTTAGAATACTATCATTGGAGAAGAATTGTTAGAGGATGCTCCCATTATTATTGGTTGGATGAATTGTAGGAATTGTAAGTCAACACTACAAGTTCTTAAAAACAGAGAGAAGTTGTTCCCTTTATTCACTTACATCAAGAGATCTCTAGGAAAAGGATTTCTTTGCAGTGAATGTCTTAATATGGAAGCTTGGATATTGCATATTTATTGGAACTAAATTGGCAAGATGGTAAAGTATGGAGCGAACTATTATGACTAGGTTTTGTGCAAAGACATATTACGGAGCAATGACACTCTACTCATAAGTTGATATGGGCTGAAGCACCTCTAAAGAAATTTGTTTTTTCAATTACATAGTATTTATTCTTATTTTGCATGAATAAAGTTGTTTAAAATGATTTGCAAAAATTAGGTTTAATATCTCTAAACAATATTGAAAAGAAATTAACGAAAAATGAGAATTCTTAATTTCACCGAATAGTTTGGATAATTTTAATGATGATGCTGCATAATTATATACAATGCTATTAATCCAAAGTTTTGGAAAGAACTAAACAAACCATACAAGTTTAAGTTGGCTTCATTTCATTTGGGATGCTATGTTAATCATTTTTTTCCTAACAATAAATTTTAGAGAAAACATTACATTCACATAGGGCACATCATCACAATATAATTGAACAAATAAACCTAAAACAACAGAGTAAAATTGTGATTTGTGTAATAAGAAATTACAGATTAAGTAAGCCGTAATCAATTTACTGTTTTCTTTATCTAAAAGAACAATACCTGCGAGTATATTTTGTTAGATCTTCATCAAGTCTGTCTAGCTTGAAAAAAATTCGCTTTGAAATGTGTAATAATAGGCATAACTTCTGTGTTTCCCGCAATATATTCCATCAATCATCACATATATCTTTGAAATCTATCCTTTGATTTTGACAAAGGGATGTAAAGAGAAATTATTGGATGACATTGATCATGGGTTCATGGAATAAAGTCACATCCAATGTATGAAAGACTAAAATTTTGCTAGAACTTATTAGAATTTTTAATNATTATTGCTAATTCCTTTTAATATTCTTGTATCCGGGATTAGGGTTGCCCCCTTTTTCTTTTTCTTTTTTTTGCTTTTGCTTCATGTTAATAAACTGTAGTGTATCTTTCATACTGTTAAATCGAATAATAACAGGGAGGAGACAGCAAAGCATGGATCAGGAGAAAACTGGCATGGCAACACCATGATTTTATTATGAGTAAAAGGGAATAATTAAACATTAGTTTTACTTTATAATTAGTAAATATTACTAATGGATATATTACAGTCATTTTGAGATTGTCCAAGTTTCGGGATCTCCGAGGTGAACTCGCTAAGCTCACACGGATCACATCTGTTATTGAATACCAACTCCGATTCGAACAATTCTCCAACCACATTGTCGGCATTGACGAACTATTTTTACAGAGTTGTTTTGAATCTGCTCTTCAACCTGGCATTCGTAAAGAGTGTGTATTATTCTACATCTCTGGACCAAGCAATGGAACTAGCAAAACCTATAGAAGACAAATTTCATGGCAACCAATTCATTCTCTGCCCGAAACCAGTTCAGCCATGATGATCATTTACACCCTCCCAATTGCAA
>JXCR01096769.1:70603-88954 GCA_002079205.1 Phalaenopsis hybrid cultivar | reverse complement strand
AAACTTTGCAACACTTTGAGCATCACATTGAGGTAAAGCAACAAATTCTATCCATTTGGATATATCGTTTATGTCTAACAATATGTATAAATTTTTGAAAGATAATATAAATGGTCCCATGAAATATTATCCCCAAACATCAAATATCTCAACTTCCAACACCTAATTGAGGACATTTCATTTCTCCTTGAAATATTGCCTACTCATTGACATTGATCATAAGTTTTGATATAAATATTAACATCTGTAAAGATTATAGGCAAATAAAATCCAGATTACAAAATTTTGTATGTTGTTTTATCAACACCAAAATGTCCCTCAAAATAAGAAATATGGCATTTTTGGATAATTTCATAAGTTTCTTCTAAAGGCGCACATCTTTGAATAATTAGATCCTTCCCTTGTTTATATAAAAATGGGTCATCCTAAAAATATGTCTTAGCTTTAGATAAAAATTTTCTATTATGTTGGTATGTCATTTTATAGGGTAACAATAAAGTTCACAATGTCGGCATACCATAGAACATGTCACTCATTAATACTGAACAATTCTTCATCTAGAAAATGTTCATTAATTTCATTTTTAAAATATAGTGGTTTTTCTAATTAAAGCCTGGATAGATAATCAAAAATTTGATTCATAGCTCCCTTTCAATCTACTATCTCAAAGTCAAATTATTACAAAAGAAGAATCCATTGTATCAGTCTTGGTTTTGCATCCTTCTTTTTCATTAAATATTGAATAGCAGAATGATCATCATGCACAACATATTTAGTTCCAACTAAGTATGATCTGAAATTGAAGAATGGAGGTGGTGGTTTTTCTAAATCTTTTTTAAGTGGAAAAATAGGTCTCTCTATACTTTTTGGAGCATCCTCTTCAGACTCTTCAATTTCTTCTTTCTTTACTTCAATCTCTTTTTGAACTCTACCTTCCAACTCTCTTCCCCGTCTAAGTTGAATGGCTTTTACTTGCTCTTTGTTCTGTACTTTTAGATTTAATTATGTATTTCTAGGAATTTTTTCTTGGGATCTATTACTTAATGAATTAACAATTTATCCCAGTTGATTCTCAATATTTCTAGTTATAGCTCCTTGACTTTGTAACTGTTTTCCCATTTGTCACCACTTCTTCTATAGACAACTCTTTCTCCTTAAATTGTGGATTACTATTAAAATCTAGAGGATAAGTAGGTCTATAATTACTATTACCTTGGTTATTCTAGTTTCCCAATAAGTTTACTTAGTTCTTCCTCCATTACTGATTATTACTGCTAGAAGTATTATTCCAATTATAGTTAGGATGGTTCTTCTAACCTGGGTTATCATAGTATGAATATGGGTTATTCTGCTTATTATTTATTGCATTCAAAGTTTCTAATGATGAATGAGAAACTACCATTTGATTTAATGAATTCTGTTCAATCATTGCAATTAGTTGAGGAAAATTCATTCCAAATTGTTCTAACTTCTTTGAAATTGTAGCAACTTGATTTGCAAACATTGCAAAAGCATTAGATTCATGAATATTGACTACTTTCTTAGGATTTACCCTCTCAGAAGGCCATTGAAAATTATTAGTGGCCATCTCTTCAATTAAAGCACAAGAATCAGAGAATGATTTTGACATCAATGAACCAGCAACAACGGCATCAATAATAGTTATAAGAGATCCAGCTAATCCAACGTAAAATGTTTGAATTAATAAAATATCTAGAATAGCATGGTGTGGACACTTTCTCAGTAGTTCTTTAAATTTTTCCCTTTGGGAAGGCCAATCGAGATGTGAGGGGTGATGATTAAAATTTATCACACACCCATCTAGAATCTCCCTTGGCCGTAGGAAGCCATGTAGTCCACACACGTGCGCTACATGAACTTCATGGTTCTGAGCACCCTACCCGCCCCGCGGCTCAGAACAAAAGTTGGCACTAATTTCTTCGGTGAATGTCTGACATAAATACTTCATTTTGAATTTATTGGACTATATTTCATTAATATGGAGTCTCTCATAGCTTTTGGATAAAAAAAAAAAAATCTTCGTCGGGCGTTCCTGACAAAAATCTTGGTTTTGGCTAGATCAGGTTCTTGGGGTCATACCTGGGGCCCGAGCACCCAAAATATCTTTCCATACCATTTATCCCAAGTCTTAGGAGGTCCATGAAATTAGTTTTGCACTTGGACATCTTTCCCAGCATTGAGGTGTTCAAAACATCCTAAAACAGGCCAAATCGGGCGCCTAGATGCCGAAAATAGGTCATTTTCTGACTTCTTGGCGCCAGCTTCCCCAGAACATGGCTCATAAGCACCATTTTTGGTAGTTGAGCACAAAATCCCTAGCACCTAGGTTCCATTTTGGGTGCCTAGGGGCCACTCTACATCCAGGTCACGATTTAGGCAAAATTTTGATGTCGTTTCGACGTCGTTTGAGGTGTTTGAGCATAAAACTGAAGATGCGGGGTGGCAAAAGACCCTTTTGATCTCATCTAGAAGGATCCAATGCCCTTATTTAGGGGATTTTTGGTCATTTTTTTAAAAGGAGAGGAACCTAACCCCTCTCCTTTATTTTACATGGGGCATGGTTTTTCCTACTTGAAGGAGGGGAGCTTCGCCTCCTCTTCTTCTTCCTCATCGCCAGTGACAGTTTTAACCTATGAGGGGTAGCTACTTGCCCCTCCACCCTCTTGTTCTTCCTCATCGATTTCAAGGAGATCTTGAAAGCTCATGGAGGAGAGATTTTGAAGGTATTGGAGGTGCTTTGGAGATGATCTTTGGAGAGAAAGCAAGGAAGAGGGGTTTTCTTCCCCTCCCTTCTTTGTGCTCCACATTTTCTTCACATTTTCCTACACTTTGTGAAGACGTGTAATGGATTTTATTGTGGAGGAGCTTGGGATTGAGGTTGCCACTCTCCTACGCCAAAGGGGAGCTCCATCCTTGCATAGGGAAAGTTTGTTGGAGGCTCACCAGAAGTTTTCAAGAGCCCCACCAAAATTTTACAAAAAATGTGAGCTCTCCTTCAGAATCAATAGAATGCATCTACAACCATTAGGGTGGTGAGATTTATTATCCCTTATTCGGCCCAAGGTTTAGTCCTTTCTAGGTATGCGGGTTTAATCACCCACGTAGGGTGGAGGTGCAGAACAGCTTGTGTCGAAACGCTGAGCGGCCTAAGTGAGGGATTATTGATTTATTTAGAGAAATACCTAGGTTAGGAATCACATCTTTTGTCCACTCCTATTCAAAGCCAAGCAATTTCTTATGTTGTGAGTCTTATGCGTTGATCTCCATGAGTTTAAATCCTGATTTCCCATGTCTTTGATGATCATAATCTCCCTTGGAAGGATTAGTTGATTTTGATTTTATAGGACGGGAAAAGATTTGTAGCTAGTCCATCCTATAAT
Source organism: Phalaenopsis hybrid cultivar (assembly GCA_002079205.1). Taxonomy (NCBI): domain Eukaryota; kingdom Viridiplantae; phylum Streptophyta; class Magnoliopsida; order Asparagales; family Orchidaceae; genus Phalaenopsis; species Phalaenopsis hybrid cultivar. The sequence goes on along the minus strand of JXCR01096769.1, from coordinate 85,553 downwards.
ATCTTGGGCATTTGTAGAGTGGAATAAACTTTGTAGCTAGTCTGCACAATGAATGGTGAAGAGTTTCCACTACAAAAAATCAGATGTGGATGCCCTTCACATTGCCACACCAAAGCTGGAGGTGGTGATGCTATTAATCTAAGTGTTTCAACCTTAGGAATCCTACATGAGGCCATTCAAACGAGTTCGATGTGTTTCCAACTATGTCGGGTTGCATTGAATATTCATGGCCATTCATGTCAACTTTAGCATGTGGATCATATTTCATGTCATATGCACAATCATTTGAGCACTTCAGGTTGATCGACAACCCTAGATCAATCTCTGATCCTCTTGAGTTCAATCGTTCATCCAAAGTTTGTCAACCATCCCTTTGGGTTGGACTGATTACCCCTGATCAATCCACTCGCTTCTTCGATTTGACCGCCTGTCATGCCCCAGTAGACCGATCACTTGCATGTGTGTATGATTTTCCGTCATACTGAATGCTTTCCTTCTTGCATGTTGCACCATATGTGTTTGTATTTACATTTTCAGTTGTGTGATGCTCCTCGATGAGGATCACCACTGCCTTCGGGTCACTGCCTACCGGGTACACCCATTTTTCAGGCCTCTACCTCGACGTCGTGCCCATCGTTGGGTCACCACCTCAATGAACAACCATCATTTGGGCCCCTAACTCCATGACTCGCCCACCCTTCAGGGTCACTACCTCCATGACACACTCATCTTTCAGACCTCTGCTTCCATGACATTCCTAACCCTTTAGGTCACCTCCAAGGCACACCCACCTTGTAGGGTCACTGTCTCCATGGCCCAATAATTGGTTCGGGCTACTTCTGTCATAGTACGCTCATCTCTGGATCACTGCCTCTATGACACGCCCATCTTAAAGCACTGCCACTATGACCCACTCTTTGGGTCACTGCCTCTTTAGCACACACATTATCTGGCCCTTGCCTCCATATCACACCCATCTTTTTGAGTCACTGCCTCCATGGCACCCTCACCCTCACAACACTAGTGCACTTTCTAGATGTTGCATATATCATCCTTAAAATCATTTGCATGATGTGTGTTTGCCCTTTTGGGCACCTGTTGTGCTTGTTTTGTACCTCAGTTTGACAATTACAATATGGGTCTTTTGCATGTTTGTGTGCTTGCCCTTTCGCCTCGACGGTTATCTTGCTCGTTAGGAGAGTGACCCCATGGTTGATCCCGTTGAGAATGCAAGTTAAGTAATCTAGATTGACATGAGTTTGACTCTAGTAAGGATCCATGGAATCTAACTCGTGTCACCCTTAAATATTACAAGCTCGCATTTATAGATCCTTATTCTAGAATATAAAATTTATATTTTTACTTACTACAATCTTCATACTTTTAAAACTATGCATGTAACAAAATAGGTCATATGTGAGGCCAAGCCTTTTTTTTTAATCCATATTGGGTTACATCCTATAGTTCCCTTAGATCTTTAGGACGTGGTCGACATGGTGACCCTATAAAAGTCATACAGTAGCTGGAGACTTACCTCATGCACTTAGGCACTAGGTTATGAAATTTTTTATTAGATGGTGTGCTACGCTAGGATTTAGGATGCTAGGTAGTCTTTTTGAAGTCTGGCTATTGTTCTTTGCTGAATTAGTTGCCCTAGCCAGACATCCTTCTTTTGCATTGTACTTGTGGTGTGACTGCATGCTTCTTATGTATGGTAGTGTGTTAGGGTGCTTTCTTGCAGGGAGTCGTGCCTCTATGTGCACACAAAGGTACCCTTGAAGGGGGAGCAAGCAATGATTTCAAACAATTTACTTGAAGTTTCTATTTAGCTCCCCCACTTATAAAGCATCTTTCGTTAAATCTATTGCATGTGGGCTTTACCGCTAACCTTATTTTCATGCAAGATTGAGTCTTTCCTTTTCTTATGTATTTTTAGATTCTATGAGAGTCTTGTAGCTAAAATACGATACCAGCACGGGAACCACATGGAGGGGGTCAGGAACTGACACTCGTTCCCAGTATCTTAATTCTACATTTTCATATTGATGTATAGAATTAGGACCAGGCATGTATATGTAGAGTCCAACTGCTTTTTTCTTTTTTGGGTATGTTGTTGACCAAGAGGCATCGACCTTTCTTATTATTTTGATTTGGTTTATTTTTTTATTTTAGTGCATGCATGTATGCCTTCATGTATGCAAATTTTCCTTATTTCTTTCTGCAATATGGGATTTCACGATGCAATATAGACTCATTAGGACTAAATTCCAAATCTTTCTACAAAAAATCCTTATAAAACATTCAAGATGAATGAGTTTTTAGGATTAAACCGTTCAAGATTTAAAAAATTGCACTTTTATTTTCTGCATGGCCTTTGACCCTGATTATAAATAATTTGCATTATATGGATATCACCCAAGCCATTTAATAGAGCCCCCAAAATAAATAAGGATCAGTCTAGATAACTACATTCATAATTGCATGTCCTGATGAGAAGCCCCGTGCTTTTCCAACCCGAGAGTCTAGATCACTGCATTCATATTTCCATGTCCTCAAGAGAAGCCCCCATGCTTTTCCAACCCGACTAACCTATCATACCCTATTCTATATAGGAGTTTGTCTAGTGTGCTCAAGGTGTTGGAAGGCACCCGGCCCATAAGGGGTGTAAGTCTTTTGTCTTAGAGTGTTTCTAGCTTTGTAGTTGAACCTTTCTCTCGTCTTTTTTTAGGCATCCTCACCATTTTGGTAGGTATATGTCTCACCTCTTTGAGCTCCATCCAATAATCATAGGATAGATTTTCTTTCCTCTAATCTTAGGATTACTGAGATTCCAGTGGAAGATGTAATTCACAAATTTTTGACCGAGGATCTCAGGATGTGTTAGGTCAACTACCTTCACAAATGAGTAGACTTAGGGTCCTAGTAGCTATGTATGACGGGTTCGTGGTACCCTAGCCCAATTACCTCTACCTTTTTAGGATCATTCTAACTTTCTTTTGTTAAGCATCTTGAAGCCTTGTAAATTTTTTGACTTCATTAATATAATTTTGATGGCCTGATACCGATGAGCTGCAGCCCATTTGGGATACAAAAATTTGTTCCCCTACCCTCATTTCCTGAAGGTGCTTTTACCTATTGAGATATTCTCATCAAAATGATTTATGTTTTTCTGTGGACTTTGTATGTTGATGAGCCGCTACCCATTGAGGATGTGAAAGATTCACTCTCTGCTCAATGAATTAGTGAGAGATTTGAAGCATCGTGGCTTTCCCACATGGAATAATCTTTTTTTTAGAACATATTGCCCTATGTTCACGATAAGATAAGCAAAACTCCTTTTATAGAGAGTATTCTTAAGTGCTCCCCAAGATGTAATTAACCATGCGGGATACATTTTCTAGGGAATGCTCAACAGGCACCTACACTTGACTTTCTGGTTTTGGGTAGTTAATGTATGTTTTCTTTCACAAATATTGATTTAAGGTGCTTTTACATGATCTTATTTTGGTTAACACTACTAACCTATTCTTGCAAGGTTTACTGCATGTAGGCTCTCTATGATTTAAGTTCTCTCTTGTTTGTCTTTATTGTCGTATGTCCATCTTTTCTAGTTCCTCTATTCTTCTGGTCATTTACATGTCCCAGAAGAGAGACTTATTTGAGAAATGAAATTATACAATGATCGGCAGGCTGGTGACTCCTTCAAAAATAAAAGAGATAAAAAAGAATGAAAATAGATGGTGAATCCATTAGGGATGAGTATTTTTCCCAATATTTTGAGTCTTGCTTGGGTGACTTGTGAATCCCAGTGTATTCATAAGAATGGAGACTTCACTTGGGATGAGTCTCTCACTCTAAAGGATGGAAGGCCTATTAGACCTATTATTTTCATGCCCCAACACTCAAATGGCCACGAGGCAACGGTTGGGAGTAGCACATTCGGAGATTGGTGTAAGACCACCCCATGCACTTGACAAAGGTGACACCTTCTTGCTGTATCCATGCAATCTAATGTCATCGCTGACCAATAATATCCAAGTCTTTTAATCTTCATTTTCATCTTTGGCCCTGACCGGTGAGCTCCACACAATCCGGCGTGTACTTCTTTGATAATATCTTATTATTCGACTCTGCTCAGACATCTCAGCCACATCCGATCAAATGATCTTCTATCAAGGATATCACCTACTAGTGCGTATGACATAGCTCTTCATGTGAGGTGATATGCTTAAGACTTGTCCTCTTGTAGCTTTCCTTCTTGCAAATATTCTATCTACTGCAATCATCATCACTATTTTTTTCTGAGTTTATGTAAATTGTCGAGGTCAATCTGAGATAAAACCTGACATCCTTGTATTGTAATGTCAATGGAATCCTTTGACGGATACGCCGATTCCTTAGCAAGGTTTGCTAGAGCATCGAAATGGGTGATATCTCCCCGAGGAATTAGGCACAGAGTCACACTAGGGAACTATTCTAATAGCTTCATACACATGGTATTATGCTAGCCTTGGCTTCAAAATCTTGTACAGTATGGCAACTTGTTGGATGATGAGTTGTTAGTCGCCATAGATGGCAATATCTATTATTTTCATTGAGATTGTCAATTCCAACCTGGTGATCAATGCTTCATATTCTGCTTCGTTATTTGTGCATGGCTTTGTCAGGTGATAGGATAATCTCAACATACTCTGATCTGGTATGATGAAAATTAGACCAATTCCTGCTTTTCCTAGTATAACTATCTATGATCTTTTGTCCTTTTTGGTTGATAATGCTCCATTAAAGTACATTTCTCAACATTTGACACTAGATGGCTCTATTTGTAGTATTTTCTCATCTAGTAGCTCATCATTGAGAGGGGACCCAGCTGGAAGTGGGTGTGTTGGGAGAAAATCCTTTAAAATATGTCCCTTGATAGTGCGGAGAGTTTCAAAAGTTATATTGAGTTGTAATAAAATCATAGACAACTTGCTAAATGTATGGAAAGTGTTGGTCGAGTCATTAAATATTATAATGGATTAACTTTCAAAATAATGGTTATCTTATAAGAAAGCATGTAATGTTTGAGCTTTTGAGCAGCAAAAATTAAAGCTAGACTAAGTTTCTTAATAGGCAGATACTTTACCTCCGTCGGTATTAGAATGCGACTCAAGTAGAAGAGTGCATTTTGCTTACCCTCATCTTTGACCTGAGCTAATAGGGCTCCGAGAGAGTCGTTTAAGGCCGCAGTATAAAGTATCAAAGGTCTTCCAGTGATAGAGGCTGTCAAATCAGAATGTCTCTTTAAATATTGCTTAACGTCCTTAAAGGCCTGTTAGTATTTCTTTTTCCAAATAACTTTAACGTCCTTTTTTAATTAATGCTGAGAATGGCAGACATCTACCTGAGAGATTAGAAATAAAGCATCTCATATATGCCAAATTTCCTTGGAAGGAACATAGCTATTTCAAGATTTTGAGAGGATGCATTTCCAAGATAGCCTTAATCTTTTCTGGGTTAATCTTGATTCCCCAATGATGATAAACTAATCCTAGAAATTTCTTGGAGGTGACATCGAAGGCACACTTTAAGGGATTCATCTTGAGATTATATTGTCATAATCGTTCAAACACGATCCTCAAATCAAAAAAATTGATTGATTCTCTGTTTACTTTTGATGACCAAATCATCCACATAGCATTCCAATTGGTTGTGAATGAGGCCATCAAAGATCTTCATCATAGCTCACTGATATGTTGCTCTGATGTTCTTCAATCCAAATGGCATTACTATGTAGCAAAAGATCCCAATCGGTGTCCTAAAAGCTGTAAGTATTGCATCTTTAGGAGCCATCTTGATTTGATTATATCCTGATGATCCATCCATGAAAGAGAAAATCTCATGTGTATAAGCAATGTCCATCATCAGCTCAGGTATCGGTAACGAAAACTCATCCTTTGGACATGCTTTGTTTAATTCCCTAAAATCGACACATACACAAATTTGCCCATTCATTTTCTTAAATTGCACAATGTTGGCTAAACATGTGGAGTTTTTCTCTTCCCGCACAAAGTTCACATCTATTAACTTCCTTACCTCGAAAATGACTTGTTGTTCTATTTCAAGGCGCATCCTTCCGCAAGCTTATTTCACTAGGGTCATATCTTTGTCTACCCCAAGCTTATGAACTGCAACTTTTGTTGATAGCCATGACATTTCATCATTGCTCCAAACAAAGCAATCGTTAAATTTTGGCAATAACTTTATCAATTTTGTGGATTCTTCCTCGTTGAGCAGATAACTTATAATGCTAGGTTGGGGCTGCTCCTCAGTCTCTAGGTTAACTTCTTTCAATTCATCCACTGATGATTTAATTTCTTCTTTAAATTTTGGTTGAGCATAATCAATCGAATGATCTTTAGAGTCATCCTCTACATTAAGAAAATCCTCTTCCAATCCACTAGTAATAACCATGCAAATATTTGAGTCATCAACAGGTCCTGCAGTACTAAATCCGAGACCTTTTTTCTAATTAGGAGTTTGACTTTTAACATTCCACAATTTTTCAAAGAGTTGTAGCTTATCCTTTGGAATTTTCTTTGGCACTTATCCTTGCTTAATCAACTTTTGTACACAAGGAGAAAGGTAACCAAAAGGTAAGTCCATTAATTCATTAGAATCCTCTTCCAAATTTACATGATTTTCAGAACTAGTAGAAAAGGAAGCACGGTAAAATTTGATCAGCTTCTTACCAATGCTACAGACTTCCTTGAGCTCTAAACTCTCAACCTTTTGAGGGTGGATTGGAGTAAGGGTCATGGCATGCACATAGGGGTTGATCTAATCACACATTGAATTGTATTCACTTTTCTCCACATATTCTAAGGAGATCTCAAACTAAGGCTTCTTCTATTTCATCATCATTATTTCTTCCTCGATGCTTTCTTCAATAGAACTTTCTTCCATGTTGATGCTGATGGTCGGCCTAGTCTGTTCAATAATCGTGTTGGTTCTTCCTCATCCACGTCCCTGACCTCGATCTCGGGTGTATGGACTAAAAGAACCTATACCAGCTTGTTGTGAAGAAATAATAGTAGATCGTTGAAACGGAGTTGAATGGCCTTGCTCTTATTATTCTTCTGAGTCTTCTTTCACACAATTTCACGACAGAGACAGACTTCCTTAGAGGTGTGTTGTAGGCGGTGTCTTCATGAATGCCCACTTCATGAACTGAAAATGATTGTAAACCTTCTTTGATGCAATGTTCTTGTCCTTCTTTAGAATACTTGACGCACTGGTGTAGAGATAACAGAACCATGTTATGCTCGTGAATCTATGATCATCCAAGTAGAGCATTGAAAGAGGTCTCTCCATTGATGATATGAAATTTTGTCACTCCAACTTTCATTAACAATGTAATCAATCCAAGGGCTTGTTCTCCATTTTGGTTAAGTCCTCTTAATAACATTTATCGACTGTAAGCTCCTGAGCCTTGATATCCAAATATGTCAATGTCCGTAGACTCATTAACGGAGATGTAGAGCAGTCGGTTGAGTGACACTCCAGAATGTACCAAAACTCTAGACAACACAAATCTGCCAATATTGACAGAGATGTAGAGCGATCGGTTGTGGTCGGTGGTGTCGAGTAGCAAGTCTTCATTTGTGAAGTTTATCCCAAGATGCTCCTTTAATGAACAAACTTCATCCAAGGATGTGCTGGCCAACTGAGCTAAGAAAATCTCTGGGTCAAGAAAAATTGTAACTAGAGACTCTCTCATCTCCTTTGACTGGATTAGAGCATCGTAAATGCTTAGTTTGGTCGGCAACCTCCTAAGATGAGCTCGTACATTATAATCAAATTTATAAAATCCTTCAATCTTTATTCGGTTATGTGTATCTTCCACTTAAGGAGGCATAGGTGATTCTTCTCAAGTGGCTATTTGTTTCCATTTATCCATTATAGTTATTCTTGGGGGTAATACCTTCCCACTTCTTAGATTTATTTATGTAATTTCTTTTTCATCTTCTTGAGATGTCATTGGCAAACTTTTGGTGTCTCTTCTACATCAGAGAAATCCAAGTCGATGGCAAGCGGTGCACAGTGGTACTCAAGGACTAGTTCCTCACTCTTGATGTTATCAAAACCGGTGATGTCAATATCTTCTACGTCCTCATTATTACAGTCATCAGGCCTAAATATGATTTGAGGATTGGTTTGGGAATCGAGATCAGAGTTAGATTAACAAAAGTTAGTTACTTTATCACTAGAGATAATTAGAACATAGCTAAAATCATAATCATTATATTCATTAGACACTGTTGAGGAAAAAAGAAAATTGTACATGGTCAGGGGTTTGAGGATTTTCTTCCTCTAATCTGAAAAAACCAATATAACAGAGGTAGCCCCAATCCTACCCCCCGTGCTATTGGTCTTCATGAGGACATTCTTCTCCTTCATTGACTGCGGCAATTTCTTGGGTTGAGCAGACTGTAGAGTATGAATGGATGTCTATGTTAAAGTGATCTGAATCTAGTGCAGTATCTTCTTGGATGACTTGCTCCAAACTGTGTTCCATCCATCTTTATCTAAATATGGATATATCTGAGTGATCAGGTCAGCCAAAATCATATTTATAGAACCTCTTGCAGGTTCTTTTAAATATTCTTTCGGGATTTTTATATTTTTTTGTTAAGATTCCTCTCGAGCCAATCCTTAAAATTGAAACAACCATCTATTATGTGTTCCAACATCCTGTGATAGGGGGAGAAATTATGATGATCTTTCTTGTCAACTTCTTCTGGCTTCTTTAGCTCTAACATTCTGAAGTTGGGCTTTTTCATTAAATTTGTGAACATCTTTGCTACTGCCTCATCCTTGAAAGAGTATACTCTTTTCATCCGTTATGAAAAAACTTGTACACCGTTTACCATCTACCCTGTACGGTCCTCTTGGGTATGACTGCTGGCTAGACTGGCCATACTGTTGCGCCTGCTGCTACTGAGGCTGAATATGCTGTGACAACTGCTAGGAATTCTAATGAGAATGCTCTACCTGAATCTTCATTGGCTACTTCCCATTAGTAACTGTCGCTACTATTCTGGACTTCTTCTCAAGTACTCTGATTGTCCTGGACTTCTCTAACTTTTCTTGGGAATCCTTATGCTTGACTTCTTCTTGCAGACTGTTGGCCTAGCTTAACAGCATCTTGAAGGACTTGATGGTGAGTCCCTTAAGAATGAAGGCTTTTGACCCATGTATGCTTTTGAGTAGAATCTCAATCGCATGTTGTTCCTGTAGCCGGGGCTCGCATTTAATGCTTAGGTTTCTCCACCTCAAGATATAATCCACTAAAGTATAGTTAGAATTTTTCCTTTCCACTACGAGATTCTCATTAGAAACATGTTGTTGTGCTCCAGTAAATCTCTTCACTAACATCTGTTTCAATTATACAAATATCCTTACTGATCCGTTGGGCAACTTGACATAACAATCAAATTTGATTCTTGACAAGCTGTTAACAAACAGATGGAAAAGCAAGGCTTCATTACCTCAAGTGTTGTCACGACTAGCTCAGAAATGTGCTACATTATGCCTGGGATTCCCGGTCCTATTGAAAGTCTTAAAGTTTGGTGACACAAAAAACTTACAGTAGGGCACGAAATCAAACTCCTCTGGGTATGGTCTACCCTTTAAAATCAATGCACCACTCTTGGATTGGGCTAAGGCCTCCCAAACTTGTCGTTCGACCAACTTCTTGATATCTTTTTCCGGTATTAAACCTGATGGAGAATCTTTCTTTTCCTTATTGTTTCTATTGGCAGAAGCAACCTCTCTCCTTTCATCGGTAATGTAAACTATCTCTAGCTGGTTGACTTCTGGAGAAACTAACTGCTGCGACTGGGATTGTCCTTGAATTGTAGCCATGGTGGCCATGGTGGTGGCTATCTCTTCCATTCTCTTCTCCATCTGGATGATTTGTTCATCTCTTAGGTAAACAGCCTACGCAAATCATCTACGGCGTTCCCTTCAATAAGAGGTTGGGCATCGCACGCAGATGTAGTGGCTCCAGTCTCGATGATGTGAATATCCATAAAGTCTTCATCGAGAAAATTAATGAAATCAAAATATTCATCATCCATATCTACTCCAAGATCTTTAGCTAACTCAAAAATCTCAGCCCTGAGCTTTTTAACTTTTTTTTTTATTATTGCTTCCAAGATTATCTTGAGATCTGGAGGATTCTCCTGAACGTCCTCCCTTTGTACATCAGACTTGGTAGCAATGACTGTAACAACACTCAATACTTCAGAACTTTGTTTCTTTCCATAATATTGCCCTGCGAGCTCATCAAACTATATTGGTATGACGACTTTGGGTACCCATAATTTCTTCTTTGATAGTGATGTCATGGGAGGGGTGTCTCATAGAGGCATCAGTGCATCGAGGTGAGGCATGATCTCAGCGGTGCGGACCAGGTACAACACCGAGTGACTTCCTTACTTTCTCATTCCTTGAGACATTCTTACGATCAATAGCTGGTAGTATTTTTAGACGCAGATGTGACTTGGCCAGTCGACGTCCTACAGAACTTGGAGCAGTAGTTGTAACAAGATCAGTGGTGATGACGGTAGTATCAACTTGACTTCCTAAGGTGACAACGGTAGTATCAACTCTACTTCCTAGACAAAATTTGACGAGAATGCGAGCTGCCAAAACATCAATTGATCTTTAAGACTGTCGGGCAGCCCTAACATCCTTCAAATTCTCTTTCTTCATTTGAGGGGACTCTGCGCATCCCACTCGCTTAAGTAGTTCAACCATTGAATATCCTTCTTTGACAGCCAATCTCTGAAATACTGTATGAACCTTGGTGATAGGAGTGGGTTTCTCCTCCTCATAATGACCATGAAGTAATGGTAAAGCAACAACAATCTTCTAAATACTTTCATAACTATTAGTGTCCATTAATAGGTGAAACCTACTCTCTCACAGAAGCAGAGAGGTCTCAAGCAATCTAAGTTTCTTCTAATGAGAAATCTCATCAACATATACCTTTTTCGGAACTCGGACATTAGTAGCCCTTCGAATTTTTCAACTATGATTTATTTTCTGAGATCGGGTTAATGGTACGGACTTTGAACTAGATCCAATTTCAAATACAGATGGCGGGGCGGTAAATCCTTGAATTGTATCTTTAACAATCATAATCACCTTTCATTTTGCAAATAAGGGAACAATAGACTTGAAAGGTGTCGGGGTATGTAATTTTTGAACGGCAACTTTAATTACAACAAACAGAACCTTTCCGAGTATGACTTCGAGTTCATCAAATCCGACTCCAAACTTGATGGTAGGGGCAACATTGCGGGCATCGCGGCTAGTCGGCAAGTTGCATTAAAAAGGGAGCGTCAAGAGTGCCATTGCAGTAGCTTCAAAAAGAAAGTTTTGGGGTTAGTTATTTGGCCAATATCTTGTAATTCTAGTGAGAACACTAAAAATTAACAATGGTCATTCTGTATATGGGGCAAGTCTTTCTTATTTAATTTTAGTTTCTGAAAACTTTAAGATTTAGTGAGGTAAATTAAAAGGTGGTAGAACTTAATTAATTAAATGGGAAAGGTTAAAACTAAAATATTGCAACGATTTGATTTAATTTGCAAAGCAGCAATCCAATCCCAAAAAGATATGAGGAAAATTTAAGATTTAGTGAGGTAAATTAAAAGGTGGGAGAACTTAATTAATTAAATGGGAAAGGTTAAAAAGAAAAAGATTGCAACGATTTGATTTAATTTGCAAAGTGGCAAACCAATCCCAAAAAGATATGAGGAAAAGTTTACGGTCAAATGCTGAACCAACTTCCCAATGCACATTATCCAGAAGGAACTAGTCCACGAACACACCTATTGGAGGTCCAAACCCACGTAAAGATAAAAGTGCTAATGAACTCTTGAATCTCTCTATTTGAAGGTGATTGAACAGATGGTCCTGAAGTCCGAAAGAGGTTACAGTACTTTCCCAAGAACAAAATGGGTGAAACATGTCAATGGATGAAGGGTAACCTGGTCCATAAGGGACATGGACATATTATCGAGGTATGAAGACAAGATTCCCTGATCTAAATAAAGAGAGAAGCCAATCCCCAGTGAAGTTGCTAGAAGCTGTAGTTACCAAATTTGAAGTTTTCGGCCACCGGAATGGATATCTTGATTCCTAATTTAATTTAATACACACACACACACACATATATATATATATATATATATATACACACACACACACACACACACACACACACACACTAAATTTTGGAAAAAAATAATGCTTTAAATTTTGAAAATACAAGACCAAACCAATCTCATATCCTCAAAATTTTAAATAAACGAGCCTAATATCACAAACAATGCATCCATCTCAAAGAATAGATACAATACTCACTCGTAAGGCTCGATTAAATAATATGATGAATTTATGGCATCTGTTTAAGTCTGTGGAAAAAAAAATTTATGTTGACGGACACGTTCCCCTATTTAATATGAAAAATCAAATAAGGTTTATATTAAGCTGGGTTCTGAAAATTTTCTATAAGAGCGAATCCTTACAGTTAATTACATCTTAGATAACTAAAATCACCTAAGAAAACTCTCAATTAATATCACGAAATATTGTCTTCAAAGAATTCAAAGGGTAGGACTTTTCAAAAGATTGGACAAGGAGGTGTGAAATGGGAATGGCTTAAATTTGGAACATTTTATTTTGGAATCCAAAGGAAGAGAAGCTAAGGGATGTCATGGATCCTGAGGAGATCCTTAGTGACTTCCCATGCTATCCTATCGTTTAGCTTGAGTTTCAAGAAGGAAAAATTACTTAAAGATTACATCTTACCAATTTTATTAGTTGGGGCTTATATTTATGCAAGACAGTCGCACAAATAACCTGATAGATGTGAGGGTTTTGGTTGTGACGAATGACAACCTCAGAATTCTAAAACAAGTTAGGGCTTAAATTGTATAGCAAAGCTATACAAAGGTTTAAAGAGGAGTTGAGGATTTATGTTGCACAAGGTAGATAACCTCAAAATTCGATGGCTTCTTGTTTAATTCTAAGGAAATATGTGAATTTGTAGATCCTCATGCTATTATATACCTTTACATTGTTGTAGAAGGCTGCCCAAAAAGTTAGCTCCAGGCTCCTCAGCGAAGTAGCAGTCCTTAAGACTAAGGTTTAAAAGTTTAAATGATAAGCTTAAATTCAATCATGGGGGGGGGGAGTTAATGTTGATTAGAGCTAAACCGGTTAAGATCCCACAATTCCCTTATTTCAGTATCACTATTTTCTTTTGAATTTACTTAGCTTAAACAAGTAGTTAAATTTATTTAAACCAGGGCGATCTCATTAGCAACAGTGGGTTACCTCCTCCGACGGACTCCCATAAATTCAAAAGGACATTTTTAAGTTTAGTGGCATTTCAAAGGATTTATGGTTACCTTTGAAATAATTTGTTTTATATTTATGAAAATGTTAATTAATTTTTTAAAATGGTTTTGCTTTTTGCAAGTAAAGTGCACAATCAAGCAAATATAGTATTTTGTAATAAAAGTATGTTACAGAAAATAAAATGGCAGAAATTAAATAACACTGTAAAACCGTACCTGTCATCTTCTTGGCATTCCCGCTGAAACATTAGAACTTGCAATATGTACATAATTTTGCAAGAAATTAAATAAATTGCAAGGGTAGATGAAAGTGTAGTTAATAAACCCTAAAATCATAACTTAATGAGTCTCGACAGATCTTAATGGATGAGTTTCTAGAACAAACTATAGCAAGCTCAATTTGTTCTTCAAAATATCCAAGAGATTCCAAAGTGTTCGGGGAATGACCTTGATCTGCATTAAAGATCTCTTGAAACAACTCGAGTTTATTTTGGACTTATCATATTGTTTCGTTAATCATCCCAAAGTTGAATTAAAATTACCCCATTACTCAGTGAACCTTGACATTTTAATTATCTCAGAAAATGATAGTCATTTAGCATTTCATTTAACAGTTATATGAATGGGCACCTAAAGGTCAATTCCAAAATCATTAAAGATTTTAATGTCAGAGTTAAGTAGGGCCTAAAGTTTTTGAAAGTGTTTAGCAATTAATTAAATCCATCTTTTCTAATCCCAATTAAGACAATTCATACATATCAAACCTAGTTCACTATTAGGCCTTCTCAATTTTAATTTTTAAAGTAAATTTAAGATAATTAGACATTGAAATAGGATTTCAATTCTTATTAATGTCAAACTTAATATCTAATCACCAATTGATGGGCCTCAAATGAGTGAATTTTTATCTTCATAACTTAAGCCCAAAACCTTTGGATCATCATAATTAAATTATCTTCCAAATCAAGACAATTATTAAAATCACAAATTTAACCTTATTATGAAAAGGATGACAAATTGGTTTCTACCGTTTTACCCATTATGTTTCAGTCATCCAAAGAGATTATTATGATCAATATTACCCATTTACCCTATGATTAATCCTAAAATTTAATTAGGGTATTAAAATTCTTACTATTTTATCCCTAGGGCTACCCATCATGTGACTTATCACATGGAACTCAAGTGACTTTAAAACAATCATAGAAACTAAATCATTAGTTAATTAAAATATTAGAGGAAAAAGCTGTGGTCTTTTAGATTTTAATTTAATTTATGTTTTAATTCAAAAATGGGATTTTTCAATATCAATTTATTTAATTAATTAGAATAAGATCTTATTTGTTATGGAAAAATTTTTAGAGGTTCTCTTAGGCCTGAGGAACACATAGACAAAATTCGATGATTTTTCAAGTTATATTTTAATTATTATGGTTATTTAATGGTTTTAATGATCATTTTAAATAGAAAATATGTTTTAATTACAAAAAATTATTTCTTTTATATTTTTATTAAAACTCTTTTGAGTCTAG